>PITA01002014.1:0-174365 GCA_004023965.1 Spilogale gracilis
TTGTTTATTTATTTATTTATTTTTAGAGGGGGAAAGGTGGGATGAAGGGGCAGAGGAAGAGGGAGAGAGAGAATCCCAAGCAGGCTCCATCCCACAACCCAGATATCATGACCTGAGCCAAAGTCAAGAGATGAATGCTCAACCAGTTAGGCCACCAGGGCACCCCACACTAATTTTCTTTTCAATTGCTAAATCACAGGAGGCCATGTCTACACTGATGACAGAAGTTCACAAACTCATTTCACATGACTTCTTACCAAACCAGTTGGGGGGGGTCCACATTGGTTTATATTTATCAATACAATATTACAAATACAGAAGAATTATTTGTTCTGATCCTATCCCAAATAATATAAATTAGTAACCAAATATTAAAATTGGAGAACATACTAGAACCGTTTAAGTCTTTCTTATGGTACTTTTTCTCCCAAATTTAAAAGAAAACAAAATAATTTAACATCTGCCTCCAGCCCTTAAAACTCTCAGTGCATAATCAGATGTATTTTACAAAGAATGTTGTATTTGGAACTAACCAAGTTTGTTTTCTACCCATGATAAGTTAGATTGTCTTTTACAGTTCTCAAGTTACAAGTATGAGGACCCAGCTCTCACTCAATATTCAAGCCCTTGCAGTTTGGGCAAATATATGTTTACCCAGAAAGTGAGTAATTTACTTTCCTGTTCTTTTTCCCATATTTATTAATTAAATTCATATTTTAATATGCCCTTGATGAGCATTGCCAGTATTATTTTGTATTCCAAATAAATGTCTCTAACCACTTCTGTTACAGCAAATGTATATCACTTTCTTACTAGTTTTTTTTTCTGATAATAAATTAATGATTTTGGAAGATTGAGCAGTATATTACAAGCAAGTCATGTGATAACTTAAACTTCTGATGTGATCCCCTACTGTGCCTATAGCTGTTCATTATTGTGCATTGCAAAAGAAGTAAACAACTATTTGAATTCCTCTGAAGATGAAAGTAACCTCTGATGATAAAAGAAAACCTAAAAAATAACAGCACTCTTAACCTCCATTATTTTTTGTCCATTTACTTTGTAACCTGAATGTTTTATGTAAATATATATATGTACACACATTTTATAGTTCTCTTTCCTTGACACTTAATATTATATTGTGAGCATTTGCCCTTATCATAAAAAGACTTAAGGTCATTTCAATATCTGTATAAAATTCCATTCTCTGATCTAGGAAAATTAACCTAAGTGTTTTTCTATTTGGGAATCTTCAGATAGCTTCCACTTCTATTATAAGTAATATTAAAACTTTTTTTTTTTAGGGGCGCCTGGGTGGCTCAGTTGGTTGAGCGACTGCCTGCAGCTCAGGTCATGATCCCAGAGACCTGGGATCGAGCTCCGCATCAGGCTCCCTGCGTGGCGGGAAGCCTGCTTCTCCCTCTCTCACTCCTCCTGCTTGTGTTCCCTCACTAGCTGTGTTTCTTTCTGTCAAGTAAATAAATAAAATCTTTAAAAAACAAAAACAAAAAAACCCACTTTTTTTTAGAGAGAGATTTTATTTACATTTATTTATTTATTTATTTATTTATTTATTTAAGAGAAAGCACAAGCAGGGGGAGCAATAGGCAAAGGGAGGGGGAGAAGCAGGCTCCCCACCAAGCAGGGAGCCTGATGTGGGGCTTGATCCCAGGATCTGAGATTTTCACCTGAGCTGAAGGCAGACACTTAACTGGCTGAGCCACCCAGGCACCCCTTTTATTAAAGCATTTTTTAAAAAAAAAAGACTTTATTTATTTGACAGAGAGAAACACAGCCAGAGAGGGAACACAAGCAAGGGGAGTGAGAGAGGAAGAAGCAGGCTTCCCGCGGAGCAGGGAGCCCGATGTGGGACTTGAACCGGGATCTCCGGGATCATGACCTGAGCCGAAGGCAGTTGCTTAACCAACTGAGCCACCCAGGTGCCTTCTAAAGCATTTTTATAGATTAATCTTTATCCACATTTCTGGTTTTGCTTAAAGCTTTATGCCTGCATGTCAAATTACTGGGTCAATGAGTGTGATTTTTTTTTTAAGATTTTATTTATTTATTTGAGAGAGAGAGCACAAGCAGAGGGAGAGAGAGAAGCAGACTCCCTGCTGAGTGGAAAGCTCGATATGGGGCTTGATCCCAGGACCCTGAGATCATGACCTGAATTGAAGGTTGTCGCTTAACCTGCTGAGCCACCCAGGCGCCCTGAGTGCAATTGTTTTTAAGGCTCTTGATGTGTATTATCAGATTAATTTTTCTTGAGGATTATACTTACATATGTACTCATTTTTGCATTTTCACCAATATTGAGATTTGCTGTTTTAAAATCTTTATTATTTTGAGACATGAAATTATTCTTTTATTTTGCATATGTTTAATTACATCTTAAATTTAACAAGACTGATCATTTGTATTTCTTCTCTGAATTTTAACTTTCTATCTCTTACTGTATAGTTCCAAGCGAAGTTTTCTGTAATATGTAGTACAGTATGTAGTTGATGTCTGGATATCAGTTATTTATTCCAACTCAGATGTTTTTTAAACTGAGATTTAGTTAAACTGGGAAGTTTTATACATCTGATTTTTTCCTGTAGTTTGAGACTATGTAATATTATTATTGCTATCCATGCACATAAATAATAAATAATAATAAATAATTTTGGACATATTTAATTTTTTTATAGGGACAGACAGAATCCATCATTGATATGGCTGTTTACCGGAATGTTTTGCATTTATTCATTGTTCTTTGCTTGGAGGGCGAATTTAGATATTTCGAAACCACTTTTCATGGGTGTGGTAAGTTTTACTTAGATATTTCTTTTGTCCAGAAAGTTGATGAAGAGTGTGCAAATTTGTCCTTATGAATCTTGTAAAAGGAGCAGCCGATTTCAGAAACAGCTAAGTTTTACAGATCGAAAGTTAAATTCTTGAGCCAATAAGACTGAGGCCTTTTCTTGGTGGCAAAAATGCAACATTTACTTAATTATTAGGTAGAAAAATAAATGTAACATAGTTTTAAATTAGTTATTTTATGTGTGTGCTTACAGATACAAATACTCTCCCAGATCTCCTGGAATGGAATTTTTTTAACAAAAAAAGCAAAGAAAGGTTGTAGCTGGGGGCTCTCTCCCACACACTCCCGTGGATTTTACCTCAGGGGTCTCAGGCCTGTGCAAAAGAGCCACCACATTTCTGTTTTCCCCTGGCTGCCATTTCGGAGATTTGAGTATTTCTTCTATTTGTAGTAGAAACTATAATGTAGACAGCTCCTTTTCAGTGGCTAAAGCCAACTCTTTTTTATGTGTGTGTTCAGGAGGCTTAGTAAATAATACCCTTCTTGATCATCTGAGTTCTGAGTCAGTTGAGAAACTAGGTAAACCAGGACAACTGCAACAGGTGAATCCCCTTTATACTGAGAATGCTGAGATTGCAGAAGGTAGTTTCTATCTGTGGGCAAGGGGGCTTCCTCATACTGCATCCCAGAATGGATGGACTTACCCCACCCCACCCCAATCACAGGCAGTGCTGCCCCACCCAACACCTGCCCTGCTGGTGCCCCAGGGCTGGGGTCTGATGTGCATCCTGGGGGCAGATCATTTCCTAGAGGACCGAGGTAGCGGGGGTGGAGGGCAAGGCCATGTGGGCCCACTCCCAGCTCGCAGACTCCCCTTCATCCCAGTGCCTACAGTCTTATAAGAAGTGAGGGCTCTTATACTAGGGGCACTTCCCCACTTGGGAGACCTCAGGAGTGAAGCAAAAAGCATTTCTCCATCTCCTCCACCTCTCAAGTGGCACAAGTTCAAGGTGCATGCCATAGAATTGAAAAGAATGTGTGGATCCTAAAGAGGGAGATTCATGTGTTCATCTGGAAAGGAGAAATACTTGAAAGTTGGAAGGTAAAGCGACATGATGGCATTGAACTGGGGAAGTCCACAAATGAGACCCGAGTGACTGCGGGCGTAAGCAGCTGGGTGTCCCCAGTGTATTTGTTAAACAGACAAGTGCCTGAGAGATTGCAGTAACCAATGAGCCAGATGTCCTGTCTGCACGTCTCTGTGACAGGTGGAGAGGTTCTGGATGCAGAGCAATGCGGTGGTGGCCGTCCTCGCGGGCGTGGGTTTGGCGGCGCTGGCATCCGAGAGTAACCGAGTGCTGAACGCCAGTGGGCTTCAGTGTCTGGAATGGCTTTCTGCGACTCTTTTTATAATTTACCAAATATACTCTAATTTCAGGTAAAACATGCTTGTTTTTATGAAAAGTAGCACTCAAGCTAGAGATACGTAGATACTTAGCGTCTTGGGCTTTATTTCCATTTAACCTCCCCTGGTTTTCAGAGTGAGACAGCTGAGTCTAAATGCAGTGCTGCTTAAACTTTTGAACTATCTCAGCATGCGTTCTGTGTGGTTTCAGAGCATTGCAAGCAAGGGCTTGGGTGGGACATACATACGAATTGTATTCCTCCGAGGAACCCTTGAGATACTTGGCAGTATCTGGAAGATGTAATAAGAGTCCATGGTCTAAAATACCACTTAGATGGACAGTAGAGACATTCGGGCTTTTTTGTATATCCTAAAATAATTCCCTTTTATGCTTTCAAGATTTCATCTTTTGAGTAACACCAGGCCCTTATCTAGTTCACTCCATAGGAGTGAATGTTAATTATTTTGAAACAGTTGAAGCTCTAAAAGTTTCTTAACCCTTATGCATTCTGAGTATTATATATATTTTCAAAATCTGTTGAAAAACCTTGTGAGTGAAAATCTTAGTCTGGCATAAAACATGTCTAAGTTTGAGATGAAAGTTCATTGATTTCCAGCCATACTGAGTAAACATTACAGCAGTGGAGGGGCCCACTGGAGTTTCATTGTAGTGAGATTTGATTGGTATTTTAAAAGGTTCATTACCCTCCTTTATTTAAGATTTATTTATTTATTTGAGGGAGAGAGAGGGCACATGCGGGAGGGGTGACAAAGGGAGAGGGAGAGAGAAAATTCCATGCAGACTCTGCACTCAGCGGGGAACCCAATGCAGGGACTCAGTCTCAGAACCCTGAGTTCATGGCCTGAGCAGAAACCAAGATTCGCATACTTAACCAACTGAGCCACCCAGATGCTTGAATTTCCCTTTCACCTTTACTTTAAAAACTGATGTTCTTTATAATACCAGGTTAGAGCCAGCATTAGGACACTGGCATCACCAGGAGATCTGGGGAAAGAGGATGCGTGTCCCAGCCAGGACCCCATAGCTGGCTCAACAAGGGCTTGCAAAGCCCATGTTTCCCAAGTTTGTTTGTCCCAGTCTTTTTCTGACTTGGGTCTTTAGGGCAACTCAGGTTCAACACCAGGGATACTAGTACAGGCTGGGCTGTTTTGTTTTGATTCGTGTATTTGTCCCAGCAGAATGGTAGGTGGCAAAATAAGAAGCATCACCCTCCTAGTAGGGAATCGCAGCAGGAAGCAGCCACATCCACTACAAGGCAAGGGTGAATATCTTGTTCCCGGCAGTGTTCATTTCCTTGGCGATGCTAGCCCAGTGATTCAACTTTAGGCTGTGTTTCTTAGAGCCATTACACGTAGCAGACCTGATGATAGCAGGAAGAACAATGCTTGTTTCATTTTTTGATGCTTTTATTCTCTTGTCGTCTTTTTCTTTTTTCACGGGAAGCTCTCACAATTCATGCCAGTTCTCTTTGAAGTTGGAAAGTCCACTCTACCATTGAAAGGAGTTGTACTGCTGTTGTTGGCAGTAGCAAAAAATGCCCGGAGAGAAGTAAACAACTCAACCAGCTGTCCCTTCCCTTCCTTCTTGTTGGACTTATTCCCAAATGATTTTTCCGTCTAGAAGGAAGAGAGGGCCACAGGGAGTCTGTGGTTTGGGGAAGTGGTGGAGAGGATCAAGATTGCATGCAAGAGCATCAGATCAATGCTATACAAAGTTTTGCTAGAAACTGGCACATTTCCTTTTGCATTTCTGAAAATTCCTTCGGTCTAAATGGAATTGACATGAAATTACCTTGAATTCCAAGTGAAATCAGAAGACTTACTTCTTTTTAGTGAAAATAGATGTCCTTTTAGGGAAAAAAAGGACTTACTCTTGAACACTAACCAATCCCTTTTTATAGAAATGATTATAAATTCCAGAAGTAAAGCAGAACACTAATTTTTATTTAGTTTATTTAGTTAGTTCCTTCTCTTTTTCTTTCAGATGATAACATTCTCTTTTCAAATATATGCATCTTCTTAGAAGGTATAAATTAGAATACTTTGAAACACTACATGTAGAGTGTATGATGGGAAAAGAATGCCCCAGAAAATAAACCCAGTCTTGTTAAAACTGTAGCAGTACAGGGCGCCTGGGTGGCTCAGAGGGTTAGCCTCTGCCTTCGGCTCAGGTCATGATCTGATCTCAGGGGTCCTGGGATCTAGGCGGCATCAGGCTCTCTGCTCAGCGGGGAGCCTGCTTCCTCCTCTTTCTCTGCCTGCCTCTCTGCCTATTTGTGATCTGTCAAATAAATAAATAAAATCTTTAAAAAAACCCGTAGCAGTACGTTACTATTTTAATGTTTCATTATCCTTTTATTTAGCATTTGTGACCAAAGGACCAACTATGTGATTGATAAATTTGCAAAGAACCTTCTAGACTCTATGCCTCGTGATGCAATTATCTTACTCAGAGGAGATTTGCCAGGGAATTCTCTCCGTTACATGCATTATTGTGAGGGACTGAGACCAGATGTTTCACTAGTGGATCAGGAAGTAAGTATATAAGAAATATACTTAGAATATAGTAACAGTAATCACTTTAAGACAAATATCTTTTAAACTAATTTTTAATGGTAGATAGGTACCATTTTCCAGTTGCTCTTAGATGTTCTTTTGTTCTCATGTTCTTTGGTTTACTTTAATAATAGTATAAGCCATATGAATTGCTTCCTTCTCATCTAAACTGAATGTTTTAAGAATTCGTGTTTTTATAGAGGACAGTAGAAGGAAAGGAAATGGGAAGTAGGGTAATTTCAGGAGAGAAATGAAACATGAGAGACTTTGGATTCAGAAACAAACGGAGGGTCTTGGAGGGAAGGGGGTGAGGGGATGGGAGAGCCTGGTGGTGGGTACTGAGGGCATGTATTACATGGAGCACTGGGTGTGGGGCATAAACAGTGAATCTTGGAACACTGAAAAAATTAAATTAAATTAAAAAGAAAGAATTGGTGTTTTGGGGGTTAGAATCAAATAACAATCTAGGTCTCTAGTTCACATGACAAACCATGAAAGTACCGTATTATAAATTTATTTTTAAATAGTTCTTTGACATTCAGCCAACCGAGCCATAATTAGCACTGCCCAATGGTCCAGGATCAAAATACATTAGATTGAATATAAAACAAGTTATACTGCAGGTAAGTAAATATTTTACTCAAAATAGAAATTATTAACCACAATTCTGCTACAGGATTATGTGTGTAAACTCTTTGGCCTTATGACAAAAAGATGTTTGGAGAGGACTTGTGAAAATTTCCAGGTCTATTAAAACAGTCTTTTGGAACTGAACAAATGTATTTAAGCTATAAGGTTTATAATTTAAGCCATAAATACCTACAAGGGAATAAATCTATCTCTGGTGCTTTTAGACCAGTCATCAGGGAAAGAGAAATTCCTCATCTTGATACTGATCTTAACACTATGATTAGTTTGAGCAAATTATTAGGCACAATATCTAATAGGTTTTTTAATAATTTGAATTTTTTGATAAAAACTATGTAATCAGATTTGCAAATATAGGGAAATTTGCAAATTACACATTTTTATAAGCAGTTTGCATTTATATCATCTGCACAAAGTGATTAATTTGATCTTCGATCTAGATTCTGAGAAAAGCTAGGCTGTTAGTTGATAATATAGTATCCCACATAATTTTAAATACCGTTTAGGATGGCAGTAACTATCGTTGAAAAGCATGGATTTCAAAGTTAATTAAACCTAGTTCAAGTCCTCATTCTGTCACTTCGAGGATGTGTGACACAGGGCTAATGATTTTTTTCCTTTCAGAGCTTCTGTTTCCTGATCTATAAAATGGAAATGATCATCACATAAGTTAGGATGCTTTTGAATGTAAGAAACAAAATACCTGAGAGTAGCTTAAAGTGTGGAGTTTTTAATCTCACATAAGAAGTAGTCTGAAGATAGGAGGTTTTAGGATGAATAATATAAGCAGTTCAATGATGTCAGTGTTCTGGGGCCACTTTTCTCCATCCATCTTGAACTGAGGAGTGCCCAATTCCAAACATCACATAAAATAGATCAAAGTCCCTCTCCCCTTCTCTTCCCACCGCTCCCTTCCCCTCCCCTTCTCCTCTCCCTCCCTCTATCTTTCCTCTCCCCACCCTCCTCTCTCTGTGTCCAGAGTGACATGTGCCCCAGAAGGCCCTAGCAGACCTCCCCTCTGGTTCCCCAACCAGTATTGGGTCATATGCTCACGACTAAACTACTTTTTAGCAAAGGAGAAAGATTAGACCCAAGCATTTAGCTGCCTTGGATGACCTGATCAAAGTCAGGAATGTGTGAGTGAGGAAGAAGAGGGTTTTAGCTGAGTGGGTGATCAGCGGTGTCTAATGTAATTATTCTCATACAATAAGGTTACTATAGGAATAATATGAGAACTATTAAGGTCATAGCATATAGAAGGTATAGAATTAATGTTAGTATCCCCAAGCACTGAAACTGTGGGGTAATAAAATCTAAATCAATAAGTGTGTTTTGAGTTTTAAATGTACACCTAGATTAAAAGTAATTTTTCATTTCTAGTTAAATTACTTGTATAAAGCAAGTAAAACATAAGCATAATTATTCAAAAGAGGATATCTAAACTATAACAAAGCTTTGAAAGTATAAATAGGAGTCTTTTTAAAAAAAAAGTAAATCTGTACATATAAAAGTATAGATAAGTATAGAATTGAGAAAAAGTGATTTTTCCTCATATCAGTGATGTATTTCAATCAAAAGACCATGTGAGGGGGCACCTGGGTGGCTCAGTCATTAAGCTTCTGCCTTCGGCTCAGGACATGGTCCTGGGGTCCAGGGATTGAGCCCCACATCAGGCTCCCTGCTCAGTGGGAAGCCTGCCTCTCCCTCTCCCACTCCCCGTGCTTTGTCTTTCTCTGTCAAATAAGTAAATAAAATCTTTAAAAAAAGAACATGTGAGGGATATATAGTTAATTTGAACATACTAGTAAATCCAGATAATTTAGCCAAAACAGGTTTTCTCTTTGAGGTCTAGATGATCATACATTGAGCTTCGCAAGGGCAGGGATTTTATCTTCTTCACTGTAGGTGAGCAATACTTGTTTCTTGAGTAAATGGATAAACGAAAGAATAATGACACATCTCTATATCTCACACAGGTCTTCTAGTCTGGCCACCCTAGATATTTCTCTTCAGCAAACAATTTGAGAACCATTCAATGCCAGGCCCTGTGCTAGGTGCAGAGACAGAGCTGAAGACATACAGTCCCTTCTCTCTAAAATCTCACAGGCTAGCGAGGGGTAGGGTCAGAGCTGTGGCAGAGGTAGGTGCAAAGTCCTGTAGGAGCACATCATTCTTCTGTGGAAGCTGGCGGTTGGAGGAGCATCACAGAGGAAGTGGTACTTCAGCTTGGCCTGAAAGTTCTCCTAGCTAGGACAATGGGGTAAGGTTATTCTGGGTCGTCTGTCAGACGCACGGAGGTGAGATCAAACCGGGTGCTTATGTTACCAATAATAGTCATAGCTTAAGAAATGAAATCCAAGGTTTAAGTCTTTAGAGAAGTCAGTGCCACATATGTGAGTTGTGATGCTAATGTTTAAGGAGTATATCCACATCTTTGAACTTTTTCATTGTACTTGATGAACTTGATCCTTTTTAGGAAGTATATCAAAAATATGACATCATTTGTTATTTCTCTGATAGATGATGACTTATGAATGGTATTTACCCAAGATGGCAAAGCATTTACCGGGTGTCAACTTTCCTGGAGACCGGTGGAATCCTGTGGAAGGAATATTACCTAGTGGAATGGCCACATTTAATCTTTATCATTTTCTTGAAATAAATAAACAGTAAGCATTCTTTTCATATAATAGCTTTTCTAAAATCTTAAGCTTTTCTAAAATTGTTTATGTAGCAGCTGTGCCTCATCCAAAAGACCAATTTTCTACACCTATTTCCCTGTCACTGTTGAGATTAGCTTTGTAATTAAATTGAATATCTGTGCATAAATGAGGCCAGGCAGAAATAAATGTTATTGTTCTGGGTAAAGGAAAAATAAAGACAGATTAACAAGACTGGCAAATAAGATCTTAGTACAATTCAGAGAAATTGGAGATGTGCCTGTCTACTTGAAATCATTGCAGGTGGATCGCAAGCAATTATAGCTTCCCCCGATCAGCGCCATGGCCCCCTTTTAAGTATAAAGCAAATGTTTTCCAGGAATAATCACTATATAAAAATAGCCTAAGGATTTTTTTTATAAGGGATAAGTCATTTTTGCAAATAAGAAAAACACCTACAGTTATGCTGGCTGAGATAACATATGAGAATTGTGAATCCTGTACTTAAGAAATATAAAATTATTCATAGTTAAGGTCAAGAATGAATAACTCCTCAGTGGCATATTGTTCAACATTTTTCCTATCCACGAAGTGCTTGGGATTGACCAGAGTGTGAAGAAGACTTGTTTTGTAATTTCTGTTCTCTTATCAAGGGAACTTGAGAAATTCTGTCTCCATGCCAAAGTTAAATTATCTCTTACGAAGAATATGATAATGTAGTACTTGTGGTGTTCAGAGCCTGAAGTTTTCTGTGGCTCATGAAGTAATAAGCAATTAGTGTCAGTGTGTTATGAGAGTAACATTTAATTGTTCTATTTTGGAACAAAATATCAAGACCCTATTAACATCTGTAAAGAGGCATTTTGGGGGTGAATTTTATTTAATTCAACCCCACAAACATTTATTGAATCTGCTATGTTTCAGCTCATGTGAGGCCTTGGCAGTAAAGTGAGGCCAGTGCCAAGTTCAAAGAGACCACGGTCTAGTTACCTGTGTGCATAGATATGTGTATAACTGACTATAACCTAATGGGATAAGCTCTACAATGGCCGAACTTTGTCAAGTGTGATACTCAGTTCAATATGTGTTTACTGAATGGGTGATTGAACTGGCAGCATAGATGAAGAAGCAATTAATTCTGCCTGGCAGCATTCATTCCGCATTTACTTAGTAAATACTAAATGGCGATGCCCCAGCAACTATACAAGCTACGGACCCTTGGCCATGGCCCCTGTTGTTGCAGTCTTTTCAGGGAGGGTTTCGGGCCGTGCCTAATGTCTGAAGCAGAGAAACTACGTTGTCATCTGGGAAGCATGATAGTGTTGGGGACAAAATGTTGGGGACTTAAAGACAAGGTAGGAATTTGCCAAATGAGTGGGAGAAGGCTGATTCAAGGGAAGTGCTTTGTGAAGTCCTGGAAAGGGTTGGTTGAGCTCTAGGGAAGCTGGGGGTGGCCCGGTAAGTGTGGAGCACAGGGGCTAGAGGGCTAGGTGAAGGGACGAATGCAGAGGGAGGGTGGGGCCCAGATGGTCAAGGGCATTATCCCGTAGATGTGGATGAGGCCCTGGTCTCCTTATGGAAATGCTGTATACTCCTTGGAAACTCTAAAAAATACAGACAAGTAAGTGTAGTCAACATTTTGGTAAACTTTCTGGATTTCAATTCAGTTTTACCATCAGTTATTTACTTACACAAACACATACATCCTCACACACTCATACCATGCTAGCTGGAATCGTATTTAGTTTCCTGTTCAGTTTCTTTTCACCTAATACCATGTCATAAACATTTCCCCATGTACTCCAAAAAATGCCTTTATTACTGTCATTTTTTGACTGTTTAATATTCTTATATAAATGCACGATGACTTATCAAATACTCTGTTTTGGGACAATTTTGTTGTTTCTAAACTTTGGCTATTATAATATAGCATGGTGATGAACTTTCTGGGCCATCAATTTTTGTTTATATTTTTGGTTAACCAAGGCCTCAAGATTAATGTTGCTTATTGGTAACAGTTTTTAAAATAAATTTTTTACTCTAAAAAGTAGCATTGTTCATTATAGAATAGGAAATTCTTTTTTTTAAACTAGAAAAATGTCCTATCACTCAGAAATACAAATAAATCAAAAATGCGATATTTTTTTACAAATTTGAAAGCATAATGCAGAAGAATCCTATTTTTTCACTAAATATCGTAAAACCACTTTTTAATGTTTTTACACTCTGTAAATATTTTTAGGTACATGCATGTAGTATATTTTAATAATAGAGGAAGGGACCTGTTAGTAGATATTTAACATGTTTTAATTTTTAACTATCATAGAATTATAGACTATACTAAATGATGTTGTGTGTATAGTTTTTCTTTGGAGGAGGTGGAAGTTTGAATTCTTAGGATAGGTTCTCAGAAGTGAAATTACTAAATCAGAGGACACGAACAATTGAGAGGCACTTGATAGAGATCCCCCCCCGCAAGCACTGAACCATCAGCTTTGTATGAACGCTCTCTAAATGGGTACTTTTTAAAAGGAAACAAGCTAATATTAACGTTTACTATTTTGTTTTATTTTAACATGCAGTAAAATCTATCTCTCTTTCTTTTTTTTGACGTAGAGTTCTATGACTTTTAATACATGTACACACTTGTGTAAACAAAGCCCCACAACAGTCAGGGTGCAGAACAGAGCCGTGACCCTAGAAACTCCCCTGTGCTGCTCCTATGTGGTCATACTGTTCCCAACCAAGGCTCTAACCGCCACCACCACTGTTCTGTTCTCCATTGCTATCATTTTGCCTTTTCTGAAATGTCATTTAATGGACTCATAAAGTATGTAACCTTTTGACGCTGGCATATTGTACTTAGCATAATGCCTTTGACATCCCTCCAAGTCCTATGTACTGATAGTCTGTTCCTTGTCATTGCTGAGTAGTATTCCATTGTAGAGGTGTGGCACAGTCTCTAGCCATTCATTTGTTGAAAGGCATTTGGCTTATTTTCAGTTTGGGGATAGAGCTGCTATAAACATTCATGTACAGGTTTGTATGTGAATATGGATGGGATTATTGGATTATGGGATTTTTTGTTTTCCTAACTATTGAGTTTTAGAGTTCTTTATGGGGTACCTGGGTGGCTCAGTGGGTTAAAGCCTCTGCCTTCAGCTCAGGTCATGAGCCCAGCGTCCTGAGATCAAGGCCCTCATCGGGCTCTCTGCTCAGCGGG
This sequence comes from Spilogale gracilis, assembly GCA_004023965.1. Lineage (NCBI taxonomy): Eukaryota > Metazoa > Chordata > Mammalia > Carnivora > Mephitidae > Spilogale > Spilogale gracilis. The sequence goes on from PITA01002014.1 coordinate 13,320, forward strand.
GAGCCTGCTTCCTCCTCTCTCTGCCTGCCTCTCTGCCTACTTGTGATCTATCTATCTCTCTCTCTCTCTCTCTCTCTCTGTCAAATAAATAAAAAAATATATTTTTTAAAAGAGTTCTTTATGTATTCGAGGTACAAATCCTTTGTCAAATAATGTGTAGCTTGACTTTTTATTCTCTTCGAGGTTTCTTTTGCAGGTAAAAGTTTTTTATTTTGATGAAATCCAATTATCATTTTTTTTCTTTTATAGGTCATATTTTCTTTTTCTTTTTCCCCTGGATCATACTTTTTGGTGTCACATCCAAAAACTCCTTGCCTAATGCTGGGTCACAAAGATTTTCTCATGTTTTCTCCTAGGAGTTTAATAGTTTTGTTTTACATTTCAGATCAATGATCTACTTTTGACTTACTTTTCATAAGAGGGCAGGAGATTAAGACAAGGTTCTTGGGGGGGTGTTTATTGTTCTTTCTTTTTGGTGTATAAATGTCAAATTGTCCTCATATTTGCTGAAAATGCCATTGAATGGCATTTGCATCTTTCTCTGTATTTACAAAAAAAGAATTCTTCAGAGTTTTTTTATTGATTTTAATTTGATTAATGTTTTCAGAGTATATCTTTTTTTTATCCTTTTGCTTTTAACCACTTATATAATATTTAAAGTAGGTTTCTGGTAGACAGCATTTATTTGGGTCTTGTTTTATTTATCCACTTCAGCAGTGTCATTTCATTGGGCCATTTAGACCATTTGCCTTTAATGCAAATATCAACATACTTAGATGTATGTCTACTATTTTATGATTTGCTCTCAGTTTGTTCTCTCTGGTTTTTAGTCCACTGCTTCACCTTTCCTGCTTTATTTTTGGAAAATTTGATTTTTTTTTAGTACTCCATTTTAAATTATTTATTGATATTTTTACTATGTCTATTTTTTTTTAACAGCTGATCTTGGAAATCATGGTGTACATACTGAACTCTTCACAGTCAACTCAGAATTAATATTTTGCTACTTCAAGTGGAATATAGAAAATTTACTGCCATATAAGTTCCTTTAACCTCCGCACTTTTTTTTTTTTAAGATTTTATTTATTTATTTGACAGAGAGAGAGATCACAAGTAGGCAGAGAGGGCAGAAGAAGCAGGCTACCTGCAGGGCAGAGAGACTGATGCAGGCCTTGATCCCAAAGCGTGAGATCATGACCTGAGCCAAAGGCAGAGGCTTTAACCCACTGAGTCACCCAGGTGCCCTAACCTCCCCACTTTTGATTGTGTTGTCATGTATCAGACATGTAATAATTTTTGCTTTCAACTGTCATACATACATGTTTAAATTTAAGAGAAAAAATATTCCAAGATAGTTATGCAGAGGTTTACCAGGTATGTCACCTTTCTTTTGATTCTGATAATCCATTTGCCCTTTCATATCACTTATCTTACATTGTAGATATTTCTTGTGTATTTCTTTGAGGGCAAGACTGTTAGCAGTGAATTCTCTCCTTTATCTGAAAATGTCCTTATTTCTTCCTCATTTTTGAAGAATATTTCTGGATATGAACTTCTGGGTTGTTCATTTCCCCCCTCCCACCAGCACTTCAAAAATGTTATTTGCATCTTCTTGACCTACGTGGTTTCTATTTGAGAAACCCACAGTCATTCAAATCATTGTTCTCTGTATGCAATGTGTTGTTTTTCTCTGGCTGCTTTAAATATTATTTGTCTTCGGTTTTTAGCAGTTTGATTTATGGTTTGTCTGGACATGGATTTGAGTGTAATCTGTTTGGGGTTCACTGAGTTTCTTAAATCTGTAAGATGGCATCTTTCACAAAATTTCGGAGCTTTTTAGACATTTCTTTACTTTTTCTGCTTCACATTTTTTTCTCTTCTCCATTTGGGATTCTGATGACATGAACATTAGACCCCCGGTACCTGAGACTGTACATTTTTTTTCAGTCTTTTTGCTCTTGGTTTAAAGTATATCATTTCTCTTGATCTGTCTTCAGGAGCACTGCTTGCCAGCTTTCTCTCTCTCTCTCTTTCTCACCTTCTCTCTCTCCAGTCTTAATATTAAGCCCTTCTGGTGAATTTTTAATTTCCATCATTGTATTTTTCAGGTCTATAATTTCCGTTTGGTTCCTTTTCATATCTTCTGTTTCTTTGTTAAGATTTTCTATTTTTCCATTCATTTCAAGAGTACTTGCCTTTACTTGTTGGTGCATGCTTTTAATCGGTATTTTAAAGGCTTTTTCTGACAATTCTAATATCAGTGTTATTTTGGAATTGACATCTAGTGATTGCATTTTCCATTGTGAGTTGAGATTTTTTTTTTTAAAGATTTTATCTAGAAAGAGATCACAAATAGGCAGAGAGGCAGGCAGAGAGAGAGGAGGAAGCAGGCTCCCTGCTGAGCAGAGAGCCTGAGGTGGGCCTCGATCCCAGAACCCTGAGATCATGACCTGAGCCAAAGGCAGAGGCTTTAACCCACTGAGCCACCCAGGCGCCTGTGAGTTGAGATTTTCCTAGTTCTTTATATGCCAAATAATTTTGGATTGTATCCTGACATTTTGAGTATTTGTGCCTTATTTAAATCCTAAGGAGAATGCCGATTTTGTTTGTTTATTTAGCAGGCCGTCAGGGAATTCTCAGGCTCCAAGTGACCTGCCTTCTCCAAGATAGACCTGCCTTTGCAGGGCTATCTGAACCAGTCCCTGTGTGTGCTGCCCATTACCCAGTCTGGGACCTGGGTGGCTATCTGTCTGGTGGCTCATTTCTCAAAGTCTATGAAGGGTCAGATCCATGCATACTGAGCTCAGAGATAAGCCAGGAAGTTCATACACAACTTTATGGATTGCTCTCTTGACCTCCCTCCTTTCTGTCTTCACCCTGGCCCTTCTCCCTCCTTGGAAACTTCTTTCCAGTTCTCTGGCCAGAAAACTGGGGCTTTAATGTCCCTCTTCTGCTACACACTTCTTGTGACTGTGTCTGGGACCAGGCTGCCCAGAGGACACAGAAAGGGAAAGAGCAGTGAGGATTTGCTTCTGCTACACACTTCTTGTGACTGTGTCTGGGACCAGGCTGCCCAGAGGACACAGAAAGGGAAAGAGCAGTGAGGATTTGCTCCCAGCTCTTCCAACCGCAGCTCCTCTTGATTAGAGAGAGATGTTCCTTTCCCATTGACTTATGGGAACCAGCCCAGCTGCCGCTGCGGTCGCTGTGTTGCTGCCTCGTTGCTGTCACGGTACTGCCCGGAGCCTGGGGAGAAAGAGACGGGGCAAGCCAGGGGATTCCCTCTGCTCTCTGCAGAGTTTATGAGTTCCCTTTTCCCCTCCTTGGGCTTTTCTTGGAGTCCTTTTTGTCCTCACTTGGTAGGAACTTCCAGGTTTTAGGCTTCCTTTGAGTCCGGGCGAGGCAATACCGGAAGGGGAAAAATGGCAAACTCACCACAGCTTTGGTGGAACTTAGAATTCTGGTACCTTTCCCCATCCTGTTTTACACCGTTTACCATTCCGAGTCCTCCAACTCCACGCATTCTGTCCAGGAAGTCTGGTGCACAGTGGGAGAGACAGGGGAGAGTGTGCTCTCTTCGTCTTCCCCAGAACCAGACCTCTTATGCTCGAACACTGTACTTCGTGTCACATACCTCATTTAATCTTAAACAGCTCTGAAAGGGTTATACCCATTTCACAGATGAGGAGACTAGACACAGGTATTTTGCATTTTCCTCCAAATCATAGAGGTCATAAATGGTGGGGGGAAATCTGAAATCTAAACCAAAAGTATCTCGTTTCAGAGTTCACAAAGTTTTTCACTTTCAAGTACTTTCTTCTAATATGCTCCCCCACCCCACACTTGGTAATAGCTACTCAGGCACATACCCCAAATTAGAATAGAACTATTCAATTATAGTGAGTTGGAACCAAGCTTACATAAACCAGTTCTACTGCTGATTTTTGCAGGATTCAAAGCTCCTCATACTTTATTCAGCCTAACTAATTTTATTCAACAAATACTGTGAATTAGCTAAGCACTGTGCTGTGTCAGATTCAGAGTTCATTCAGAGATAGAGAGCCTATCCTCAGGATGCTTCTGGGCTACACAGGGAGATCTCTGAACGCAAACAATAAGTACAATACAATAACAGAAGACAGACAAAAAAGTAAAGGGCAATGGGAATTGAGGAAGGGGGCATCTAAGTAGGGAAACAAATGCAGCCGTGTATTTACTCCTGTAAAATGGGGGGGAGGGAGGTGTTGAGTAAAGTGTCTGTTTGGTGCGAGATGGGACCACAAAATCTGTCACTCTAATAGTGCTTTTCCCCATGGGATTTCTCAGTGTTATGAACAGGTCAGTTTTATCATTTATGTCTGTAACTCACCCCCAGCTCCCCCAGACAGCTTTTTTTTTTTCACTAACATAAATTCTAAACAGCCCCTCTGGGAAAGATTTAAAATAAACCAGAAGGTTCACGAATGGTTTTAACAGTGGTTTAAGGAGTCAAAAATGACCCTTTGTGAATTATATTTATTAACATTTAGAACTTTGAATTAAAAAAATTTTTTTCTGTTTTCAATAGAAAAAAAACATTTGTTTGCATAGGAATTCATGAAGGTGACCCAACCTGGAAGAAGAACTATTCACTGTGGCCTTGGGGCTCTTGTGACAAATTAGTTCCTTCAGAGATTGTATTCAACCCTGAGGAGTGGATTAAACTTACAAGAAATATCTATAACTGGACCGAAGAATATGGAAGGTGTGAATAGCTGCTATATTTTTTTCATCAGAGCATGGTGGTTTTGTGTGCTTAAAAAACTTACTAAATATTGAGATGCTCATGCATATTTTTTATTTTTGTATTAGTTCTTAATATTGTTATTTGTTGCCCATGCAAATCATAATAGAGATCATGTATTTCTTGTCCTTGTGTTTGAAGAACAGTAGGGAGAAGGGAGGGCAAGGGATGCCATGGTTGACTGGGCTCCCAACAGTTTGGGACACGGCACCTTCCACTTCCAGCTCTCACGACGCCATATTGTCCATCATCCTCTGTCTTGCACCCTCAAAGTGCAAGGCATCCATTACTTGCAGCAGAGCTTTCAAGGTACTCTGTGTCCCGTGATAGTTCGCACAACACATGAACTTACCCTATTTGTCGTTCTTCAGGAATGGCAGTTAACTTCTTTCTGGGGGAGACTGGCCCTTGATGAGTAACTTGTTCCTTACAGTTGTTCGTCATTAGCCTGGTTATATTGTTTGGGGCATGATCGGTCTTCCTATAAGCACCTCTACAAAGCTGACTCTCTCCCATATGGAAATTGAGTCACGATTTATAGAAATATGCCTCCCTTGCCTATTATTGCTTATAATTCAAGAACAGTCAAGATGATATGAAAAATGCTACAAAGGGATTTTGGATCCATTTATGAACAAACCGACCACATTGTACCAACTGGGGAAGGATAGCACTCGGTGACGATTGTGAGGAAAAGTTAGAAAATAATCCGTTCTGGGGTACGTGGCTGGCTCAGTCATTGGAACATATGACTCTTGATCCCAGGGTCGTGCGTTTGAGCCCCACGTTGGACATAGAACTCACTTTTTAAAAAAAGGAAAGAAAAGAAAGGATATGACCTCTGCAAACAGCTGACCAAAGTACAAGTACCCAACACCACTTGTTATGTCCATTCCATCAAAATAGACACATAATAAGAAAGTTTAATTAAGAGAAAGAGAAATTCAGTAGATGATTTAGCAGGTGTCCAGTGAACGGCATCCTAGCTCCAGCAATTATATTAACAAAGCCAGGAGTCCCTTCTCTTAGGCTTATCGCCTTGCTTCTCAGCTCTTTGGCTCCTGGCTGCATCCGTAGAGCGACCCAGGCCTCGGCTCTTCCATGCCTCCAGCCTCTTCCCACTAAACCCTCATCCGCTCCCATCGGGTGCTGTGGCTCATCATGCAGATTAAGAACACATTTACCAAACTCTCAAATTCCTAGTGATCAGACTTTTCTAGAAGTTTATTATTTCCGTCCCTCTGAGTACTTCAAAATCCAACCTATTTTATTTGCCTTGTAAGATTCTAAAACGATTACATGCCTGTAGCAATAAATGCAGCCAGCAGAAAACTGTCACTGTTTTCTTGTAACTGCAGGTTTGATCCATCTTCTTGGGAATCTGTGGCCAACGAAGAGATGTGGCAGGCAAGGTGACTAGCCCACACTTTTGTGTTTGCAGTCTGTTTTGGGAGTCAGTGATGATGATAAAATAGCATCTGTGAGCAGCCATTTTCTTTGAGGCATGGTGCTGATCGCTGTACTTTCATAATATCATTTTGCCTTCATAACAACCTATAGAGAGGTTGCTATTATCCCCATTTTCCAAAAGGACAGACTGGAGGTAGAGAGGTTACTTGTCCAGAGCCAAATTGCTACACGTGATAGAGTCTGGAACTCGCTCGCCTCTGCCCGACTCAGGAACACTGCTCTGCTCCAAGGCTCTCCTGCCTCAACTAAACCAAAGGGAGTATAATTGATCGAGGAGAAGTTGATAAGGCCCTGAATCCATGGGTAATGTGCTCGTTAATTATTTAAAAAGCACTTGCTCAGTGCTTCCTAGAGGCCAGACACCATGCCGGGGTTGGAAGCTACACTTATGAATATGACACAGTTCCTACCCTCAAGGAGCTCACAGTCTAATGGAGCAGATGGACTTGTTAAAAGAGATTTGATGCTAATATGCTAAATGCTGTACTTTCCTGTTGTTCCTGTATGGAGCACTTCGTGGGGACGTTCTGGGTGCCCCTGGTTTTTGTTGTTCTTTTAAATATTCAAAATACCAGGGCACCCGGGTGGTGCAGTCGATTAGGCATCCAGCCTGTGGTTTCCTCAATCACCGGGTGGTAATCTCAGGGTTGTGGGATCAAGCCCCACTTGGGGCTGTGCCCTCAGCAGGGAGTCTGACTCTCTCCCTCTCCCCCTCCCCACCACTCTCTCTCTCTCAAATAAATAAATAAATCTGTAATAAATAAATAAATAATAAATAAATAAATAAATGAAATATCCAAGATATCTAACACTCACAGACTTTGGCCTAAATGCAATAGTAAAGTCCTCAGTGGCATACCAACGGGGACATGGAGTCCATGGGAAGCATTTCCTTCAGCAAAGGAAGGGGGCACAGTCTGAGGCAGAGACTGTGCTTTGCACTGAGGATTGAGTTATGATATAAAGGATTTACATAAGCTTAAAGTGGTTTTTTAAAAATTGTCAAAAATAGCAATTACAAAAAATAGCCGCACGGTGGTTTAGGCAGCAGTGTTTTTGGAAAAAGTCAGAAGACAGTATATTTGCAAATGATCAGCCGAGTTATAGGGACAGACACTTGCTTTGAAGAACTGATCACAGATGTACCGTTTGTTTGCACAGTTCTTCACCGTGATTGAAGGTAGGAAAGCTGGGGCAGAAATCACATCAAAGACGAAAGCAGGTCATGATTCAGGCAGGCGTTGATCTAATGGGTTTGCTGAAGACAGTTTGGATGAGTTCACGTAGTCAAAGAGTCTAGGTGCCGTGGAAGAACAGCCACATACGGCATGAGCCGTGGCGCTGGGTACCTTCAGGGCCGTGCTGACAAACTCAACAAGTCCCCCTTCCCAGCTGCTCTCACATGACGGTGACGTACGTGTGCTGGAGAACCAATGTATAATCGGGATGATGAATTTAAGCTTTCTCCTAAAAGCTTTGGCAAGCAGTGTGAGTGCAGGGTGTTGGCAGTAGGGAAAGAAGGAGTTGTTGGGGTTCTGAGTAAACTTCTGTGATTATGGGAGAGGAAAAGTATGCAGTAAAGGATTTTGTATGTTCTCTGTCAGTGGGAAGTCAGGCAGATGTAGCTTTAAATGTGAGATTTGCCAACATGATTTTAATGAAGTTTCCCTGCCCCCCCAAACCCTGACTTGCAGGATGAAAACACCGTTCTTCATCTTTAACCTGGCAGAAACTGCGAACATACCTTCAAATGTGAAGGCTCAACTCTACACCCACGCATATAACGTACGTTACACTCTTATATCCATAAATATGTTTGGTGAGAAGGTGGTGATGATTGGAATGGAGGGTGTGTATCAAGGGCTTTTTACTGTGTTGTTTCTACTTTTATTTGGCTGTGTAAGGCAGTATAAATGGAAAACTAATCGTGTATCACAAATAATGTCTAAAGTAAATGGTGTGTTTGGCTGATGATAGCCCCTCCCCAAAGATGTCTGCATCTTCATCTTCAGAACCTGTGAATGGATGGAGGGCCTTACATGACCCAGGGGATTTTGCGCATGTGATTAAGTTAAGGATCTTGGGATGGGAAGATGATCCTGGATCATCCAGGAAGACCCAGTATAATCACATGGCCCTTCTAAGAAGGCAGCAGGAAAGTCCAAGACAGAGAACGAGAGGTGTTACGGCAAGTGGAGGGCAGACAAAAAGATTCGAAGGCGCTGGGTGGCCGGCCTGGAAGGTGGAGGAAGGGGCCACAAGTTGGGGAGGGCAGGTAGCCTCTGGAAGCTGCCAAGGGCAAAGAAACAGATTCTAGAGCCTCGAGAAAGAACACAGCCCTGCTGCTGGTTTTGTAAAAACCATTAATTTTATGTATTTTGACCACAGAAGTGGAAAATAATACATGCATGTTGTTTTAAGCCACTGTGTTGGTGGTGATTAGTTACAACAGCAACAGGAAACACATAGGAAGCAATTGGAACAGGACCCAGCCCCCAGCAAACAAGTCCTGACAGGTGGCCCTCCAAGCAAACGTCCTGCCCCTCACTGCACTTGAAGCAATGGGTTCATGGCTTCCGTGAGAAAGATAAAGGTCTTGGAGAGTGGCTCTGTCCTGGGATGGGACTGTGGCCCTGGGAGGCCAAACCGACCGTCTGAGGGGGTCTTCGCTGATGGGGAACAGAAGGACAGAGTTTATTGTTGCCCTCTCATAACGAGTCTCCCTGCTTTTCCACAATTCATAGCCCTGGGCTCTTCAGACGCCTTCAGAGACTGTCTGGGAGCCTGCTGTCTAGCAAACAGATGCCCTGGCAAGGGTCAGTGAGACCTGAGCCCCAGAGTCGTGTGTGTGAGCAACCGAAGTGTCTGTGCCCGCTCCAGGCTGCTGTGGGGCTCTTCAGCCAGCACTGGTTCGCTGCTGAAATCTCATGGTGTCCATCAACATGACTTATTTGACTCCTGAATGTCATGATCATGGATTTGTTGTTTATTTGTGTGCTCATTTACTCACAGAGCATTTATTGAGCACCCAACCTGTACCCAGTATTGTGGTGAGACCACCAAGCTTTGTCCCTCCCACCCAAGAGGCAGCAGCCTACAGAGGGAGGCAGAGGATAGAGTCCTCCGTTACCTTCAGTCTTGCGGTAAGGAGCAAGGCTTGCGGAGGAGCTGTGGGGGACAGCAAGCTGTATGTGCGTCCGCTTCCTGGAGAGCGGCTGGTGAGGAGGGGAGGGGAGCCTCCGGAGGAGACGTCCAGGAGTGTCCATTTTGATAGGTCAGAAGGAGCTGGCCAGACACACGGCGGGGTAGAGTAGAGGGTAGACAATGGAGGGCAGTCCACAGGGACAAAGGCAGAACCATCCGAGGTGTCCACTTGGGGACAGCAAGGGATGGCTTATGGGAGACAGCAAGCTGGAGTTCTGTGTGGCAGTTGGGAGGTCCAGGTTCAAGGTTCAAGACCTGCCCCACCATTAATTGCCAGCTGTAAGTCAATTAACCTTTCCAGGCCTCAATTTCTTCTAAAAATAAAAGTGGGTTTTAAGCTTTCTTGATTATCTCTCGTGTCCTTCTCGTGTCATATCCTGTTCATTTCTAATACCCTGTGATTGTGTGAAAAACAAGCAGTATTTAGTGGGGAGAAATCTGAGACATACTGTTACTTCCCATTCTTGCCAGTGACCCTCCCGTGGTCAGTGGTTGGGCTGCTACTGAAGCTAATTCATGGATTTATGTCCTTTGGGCCTGTAAGCTATACTCCCTCCAGGGGACACAAATCCGTAGGTCTGTTCTGTGCCTATGTCTCCAGAGGTGTGACCTTGTTTGAAGCCAAATAAGGTCAACTACTTGACGGGTCCACACAGATCCACCCTCTGGTACTAGTTGTTCAAGAACATTCTTGTTAGGTAGAAGACATTTTTGCTGTTATTTATAGTATTCCACTCAATCGTTTATACAGAACTTTAAGTTCAGGGGACCTTAAGTTCAGGTATAGTGGGGGAGCAGGGAATAGCCCTATTATCTTTAGGAATACATTTGATAAATGAGTGTCCCCAGTAAATAGAACAGAGTCTGCTAAGACAAATGTCACAGTAGCCCATAGAGGAGGAAATATAATTCCACATGATGAGAAGTGACCAGCTTCTTAAGATACAGCACATGTGGCTTAATGGGCCACCCCAAGTAAGTCAATATGTGTCAGTAACAAAGTGTTCTAGAAACAGGCAGTATGCTCATTTCCATAGCTAGAGATTGTATAACAGGGAGGACAGAACTGAGCCTCTTGTTCTCTTGAGCCATCGGGGAAGTGCTTACTGAAGGGCTGACATCTGTTTTGAACTCCAGAACCTCGGATAGGACTTTGAACACTTGGGCAACGAAAGAACCTGCACAGTTCTGAGCGCATGCTCTGTGCCAGGCAGTGTGTCGTGTGCTTGACACGCGTCCCTCCCTCCTCAGAGGGACACTCGAGAAGAGAAGCAGCACTTGAGTAAACAGATCACGAGGAAAGGTAGAGAAACACTGGATGTCAGACCAAGAGAACGGAAGAGTGGGAGGCTAGCTTCAGAGCTTTGAACGGGCAAGCGCTAGGTCACTATTTCCTTTGTTCTGGAGGGAAGAAGCAGAGGGGGAAACTGCTTTAAAAGCCAGCTTAAAGTCTGAAGCTTATTAAATACCAGAATGACACATCGAACATGAATTCTGGGACTTTTCCTGTGGATGCTATTTGAAATTAAAAGTAGGTTAGATGGGGATAAGTTTGTCTGCCCTGGAGTAGAAGTTGGGATAGTCTATGGGGCGCCTGGGTGGCTCAGTTGGTTAAGTGACTGCCTTTGGCTCAGGTCATGATCCCTGAGACCCGGGATCGAGTCCCACATTGGGCTCCCTGCTCAGCGGGAAGCTTGCTTCTCCCTCTCTCACTCCCCTGCTTGTGTTCCCTCTCTGTCAAATAAATAAAATCTTTTAAAAAAAAGAAGAAGTTGGGATAGTCTAGTCTGTTGGGTCCCTTGCCACTGAGTGCTGTGATGGACACAGCTCTCACAGCAAAAGCCCTCGTCCTGAGAAAGCATCCTTCCTTCTTCCTTGTTCTGTGCACTCACCAAGTCTGTGGCCGACCTCACCTTCCTGCAGATTCGACTCCCAATTTGCCAACCCCTCCAGAAGGCCGTGGAATTTCCAAATAAGCAAGTCTAGTATTCTGTTGTGCAGATTTGGGTCTACGTTATTGGTTAAATTTTAGTATTTCTCCCTGGAAAACTCAATATCAAAGACTCAAACTTGTCCAAATTCATACAGTCTCTGATGTTGCAAAACAAAATTCCTGATTTCTTTGGGCAAAATTTTAACTATCGAAATTGTGATTAGAGGATGTCCTGAAGATTTTTGCTATCTCGCTCTAAAGATGTCTCTTAAATTCTCTTACCGCCAGCCTATTTGATGATGGGTTTGTTTGAACTGGTTTATTGTTGCCATTGTTACTGCTGTTGTTTCTAATGAGAGAGAAATTCATGTGAAAAGGAGGGTCAAAATTTAAATTCCTTACAGTTCTTTTTCCGTGCAGTTTTCTAAAGAAAGCTTTTTTTTTCCTCCCAACAGCTAAATTTAGAATTTCAACCTTTCTGCCTGTTGAGTAAATAGCTTTCCATGAATTATAACTAAATCCCTTTCCCAGAACATCTTTCTGGAGGAAGAGCATTTTTGTCCCGACACAGTGTGTGTTAGGTTCCCTCTGCAACATCCGGAAAACCCCAGAAGCAGTGTCAGATGAAGCACATTTGCCTCCTGCCACTGAAATAATTACAGTCACATTCTTGCATTTTCTGCATGGCCTAGCAATGATTCGATTTTTACTATGGGCTGCTTGGATTTTTCTTCTTGTGTGATTAATTCCTCTGTTTTCTGTGTTTTGAAAGAAAGTCAAGGGATAACAATGGAATACCAACATCTTTGCTGTTTTTCAGCTTTATAAGGAGATTGTCTCTTTGCAAAAGGAACACCCAGTGAATTGGCACAAGAACTATGCCATCGCCTGTGAGCGGATGTTACGTCTTTGGGAAGGAGGTGCAGACCCTGAAGTCTTGTTATCGGAAACCATCAGACACTTTCGTCTCTACACCCAGAAAGCACGGAACGATCCCCAGCTGCCTGATATTTTTGTTGCTCTAAAGCACCTAAGAAAAGAACTGCAAAGTCTGAGAAATAGGAAAAATGTCTGAGGCAGCAGGGTGTGAAAAACCTACTCATTGGTCAACTTCCAAAATTCCCAAAGTCCAAAAGTTTTTCCTCCAAGGGGAAAAAAAAAAAACCCTGTAAAAAAAAAAAATTGAAGACTAAGTCATCTCCCAGATCTGGTACAGCAGTACTGTTTAGTGGGGCATTTGAGTGATTGTGATGTGCTACGTATGCAAATTCTGTGTATCCTGTGTCAATTAGCATTTCAGTGAGAATGCTACTTCCTACTTCCTCAGTCTTTCACCTAATGTCTTTGTTTGATTAGATGCTAAAAGTGAATGGGCTATTTTCACATAGTTTAAATATCGATTGTGAATCTTTTACCGGGATCAGTTTTAAAGATTGCTTATTGTTTTTGGGGATCAGTTTTGAGGATTAAATTCACAAAATATTAATACCAGACCAAAGACACATTTTCTGTTTCCCAAAAGCGATTTTTTTTTAAGAGTGAACCTTGCTCTGCTTCATGTTAAAATCTTGTTTTTCTTTTTTTTAGTAGCTCTGGTTGTTACATAATCTCACACTTCAAGCTAAACACCAACCCAGTGAACATTCTGAAAAAAGTTGAGAGTTTTATTGTCCTTGATAATTCTCTGAAATCATTAAAAAATCTAATTTGTTTGCTTTCTTTCAGTTGCATAAATTGGCAAATAAAAAGGATTTTGTATTTCCTTAGTTAATTTTATATTTATGTTTTACTTCTGTTTGGGCTTATAAATCCGGGCCCAGTAATTAGTAGGCTCCTGCTGCCAAAATGCAAAAAAAAAAAAAAAGAGAGAGAGAGAGAAAAGGCGGGGATTGGGGGGCAGGGGGATGGGGAAGTGGTTCAATAAATTCATTTCTGTTACAAGCATCTTTTATACATATTACTAAAGAGAACATAGTAAGAAATGCAAATAATAGTTCTTTATTTTATTATGACAGTTAATTAATAGCAACCTGTTTTAATGAATAAAGTCACTCCGAGTCCTTCAGCATTTCCTAAGTAGAGGCCAGAATCTGTAGGGATTCTTTTCCCCCCAATTGTATAGCTCCTAGACTCTGAGCGTTATATAGGCCCCTGTATAGAAATGCTCACTAATGAAGAGGGAGGGCTAGAAGCTTGTCTGCATTCAAAGATCACTGGTGAGTCATTCAGCAAGAAAAGGCCCCTTACCAGGAATAGTCACAGTTCCGTGGCATTGTACTAGCAAAAGGGTCTGATCAAAGGTCTCCCGTGGAGCTTGCATGGTTCCCTTTCATACTACGACCATAATTAAAACCACTAATTCTCTTTTAAAATGCTGCAGGATGCCATGTAGGCATCTGTCTGGAGTGTCCTTTGTGATGTCATAAGCTGTTAAGGACCAGTGCCGAGGGCTTTTGAGTGAAATGCCAGTCATGAAGGTGCTTCAAGACAAGGGTGCCTCTCAAAGCTTGACAGGGCCTTGACTGCACAATTCGAGCTGAATTTGCCCCTTGTCAGCTGCCAGTAAATAAATCTCAAAGGGGGAAAAGCTGAAGTTTCATTACCTGATCCATGGAGCTTTGTTGGTTTTGGCATCACACAGGGGAAGCTCTTGCCCCTCCATTCTCTGGATTTGAAGATGTCCATTGGAGCCTGCAGTGCCTGGACAGGGTTCAGAGCGGAACCTTTTGAAGAGTGTCAATAGTTGTAACAGTTCAGCTGTTAGGAAGACAAATAAATGGAGGAGCTCATTAATCCGCTTTTGGCTCTCGGTGCCTTTTGCCCTTTTATCACAGCCTTATTAGGCTCCTACTCATCTTGAACCAGAAAAAAATGAATTGGAGTTGTTGAGTACTAATTGGCAAAGACTTTTCATCATGGGCCAAGAACTTTCACTGACTTGAAAGTAACTTCTCCACAGGGAAGAACCCAAAACCTGGTTTACCTTAAAACAAAAACCTGTTGGATTCGGTGTGCTGTAAAAATGGACGGAAGCGCTGAGACATTGTCTAAGGTTATCCGTTTGAAAGAAATCGTGTGCGATTTGGATTTCCACTTTCCTTAAAGAGGAAAAGTACGGTCAAATTCACATGAACATTCCCCGGCCAGGAGTTGTTTTTGCGGGTTCAGGAAAGCGGTGGCGTGCGCCGGTGAGGTGCGGGAGCAGGGGAGATTCACGGGCGTCCGTGTGCATTTGGGCATCTGTACACATGTGTGTCGGAAGGAAGGAAGACTGCATATTGGTGGCCTTAAGGGTGGCAGATGAAGGCCTCCTTTTGAGGCTATAGCGCATTTGTATCTCCGCGGAGGTGCTGCGTACGTGTGTCTGGATATACTTCGTGTGTTGACCGTGGTCACACGGTGCGTAGATTCTTCGGTGCTGTATTTTGTGTGGCAGTGGTTTAGACTGCTCCCCTTGGAGAAAGCAATGGCATATATGTGATGGCCCAAAGTAGATAGGGTTATAATTATTGAAATTGCTAAAAACCTTCAGTACATGCAAAAAACAGCAAGCTGAGCTGAGACTTGGGCACTTTGGGCTTCGTTCCCAGATCAACGAAGCACTCTCTCCTCCTGTCTTGTGTGAGGTTAAACAAGTTGCTTTCTTTTTCTTGCTCTTCCTTTTCCTTGGCTGATGCACAAGCACCACAAAACCTGACAGAAGGGGTCTCCTTTAGTCTAACCCCTGACATGGAAGAGCATGTGAAGGAGGCGACATGCAGGGTTTGGCCGGGATTCTCCTAGCAATGTCCCCGGAGTGCCACGGGTTGGCAGGATGACGGGAACCCCACAAGGCCAACTTCTGCTTGGACTTTGGCCTGAGGACCAAGTAGGAGCCAGCAAAACCGCCTGCCTCTCCCTGCGCTGTGGTGCCCTCCTGCCCAGCCACGAGGCTGGCGCACAGCGGAGGGCATGCAGGGCAGGGGACCGCGGCTCCGGGCCTTCTAAACTACCCCCCCTCCCCCCGCCAGCCCTAGGTCCGCAGATGGGAACTGTGCTCCATTCTTACTGTTGACTCTCCTCTTTTCTTTGTGTTTTTCAAAGGTCCCATTAAAAAAAAAAAAAAAAAGTTTTTGTTTTATGGCCCAAAATAAGCCAAAATGGAAGGGCATCAATTACTAGTATACTTTCTTGAGATCTTTTTATAGACATGGTGAAATGTTATCTCTGTCCATCCTGGTATTTTCTGATGATAGAACTGTTGTATTTACTTAGCCTTTATGATATCTAAACAAAGGCCGTTTTGATTGGGTGTTAGGATGATTTTTTGGTACCCAGCTGATATCTTTAAGTCCTCAGGCTAGGATATATGAAGGCTGGTATTTTAAATTTATATTTTAAAAGTTAAACAATGGGAATCCTTAATCAGAGTTCCTACCAGTATCCCTTGGAATTCAGAAATATTAATACTTTTAATACTCAGAAAAAAAGAGTTTTAATACCAAAGGTTGAAAAAAAAATGGATCCTGTTACAGCAGATCCTTTTACTCTGTCTTAATGCTGGTGTATTTTGTAAATGCACCAATGTAGAGTATCACTGGTCTTCTCAGTGGCTCCGAGTCCTATGATTAGGTGAAGAAAAGAAGCTGTAGCCCAGGAAAAGATCACACTGCTTTATTCATCCTCATATCTTGTTGTGGATGCAGAATCATTCTAGAGCTTAGACTCACAAACAAGTAAGTAACGTCTCCAGGGATTCTGGGAACATCTAAAGGCCAGGATCTTGGCACAGCATTACTGAGCAAACAGGGAACTCCAGCTTTAGCAACGTTCATATTCAATGAAGACGTCATTGTCAGCACCCTCACCAGCTCTGTTTGATTTGGATCGGCGTAGCAGTGGGGAAAAAGCCCCAGGAATAACATAATGTGCTCACCTGGATACAGGAAAGCAAACTAATAGGACTATATCTTGAGAAAGGGATTTTTCTGAGAAAAAGAAATTCTGATTGCTCTTCAACACTGTAATGTACACCTGGTGGAAAGTATATATACGGGAAAGGTTAGTTTGGGTCATATTGCAAAAAAAAAAAAAAAAAGGTTGGGGGTGGGGAGAGGTGAGGAGAGGTTCCCAAACTATAAATAGGAAGCCCACAGTTATTGACCTGTAAATGGAGTCATCTGGATATTTTCCTCAGATCCCAGGTGTTACTGGTTGGGGTTAATTTTCAAGGACATAGGTATTGTGATTTTAGGAAAGTCCAGTTGATACGGTGGAGAAACTGGCAAGATACGGAGCAAACACAAGGGCAGATAACTGGCCCGGGTTTCCATCCCTGGGATGGAGCTTCTCCAGCACCCCAGTAGGCTTGCCTCATCCATTGTCGCCATTAGGTGAAGAGGATGTTAAATAACACTCTAATGAAAGATAAATAGAAATCCAAATCTAAAATTTAACCCTCTCATAACTTCAGTTGTTTAAGTCTGTGTAAGTAGTATCGGGGGACAGAAGTAGAAGAGGTGGAGTGGAGCTCTATACATTCTAGATTATAAACTGATAAATGGACATTATGTCCTGCTTTTGAAAATACCCACACCACAATCATCATCTATGTAGAAGTATTACCTAAAAAGAGGTGATCTTGTAATGGAACCTTTTAAAGAAGATATTTTGAGATTTCTCATCTCAATGAAATAGTCCCAGGATGGTTGAACCATTAGAAATACACTTTCTACGTGTGCTGGCTGCTGCTTATGGGAAAGTGTGAGCCACTGAACCCAAAAAGGAGCACTGCTTGGGAAGTGAGACCCAATTTTCTCATTGTGGGCTTACAGTGGAATGGGATCTACATGGGTCACCTGGTACCCTAGATCCTTGAGTTGTGTTCAAGACACAAGAAATCCCAGTGATACCCTGGCATGCCAAGATGTGAACTCAAAAACTGCATCAGAGAGCCATTTAGGATCTGAGGACAGGGCAAAAGACACAAAGGATAGAATCTTCTTGCAGTACCAACCTCTCAAAATAGGTTCCAGGGGCGCCTGGGTGGCTCAGTTGGTTAAGCGACTGCCTTCGGCTCAGGTCATGATCCCGGAGACCCGGGATCGAGTCCCACATCGGGCTCCCTGCTCGGCGGGAAGCCTGCTTCTCCCTCTCTCACTCCCCCTGCTTGTGTTCCCTCTCGAACTGTGTTTCTCTCTGTCAAATAAACAAAATCTTTAAAAACAAAAAAAAAATAGGTTCCAGAAGTGGAAGGAAAACATTTTACAATTGTATTTTTTATTAACTGCTTTTAAAAGTTATTATACAAGAAGCAAGGGCTCTTTTAAAATACTTGAGCAGGGGTGCCTGGGTGGCTCAGTTGGTTAAGCATCTGACTTCAGCTCAGGTCATGATCTCAGGGTGGAGGGATTGAGCCCCGAATTGGGCTCCCTGCTCAGCGGGGAGTCTGTTTGTCCCTCTGACCCTCCCGCAACTCCTGCTCTCTCTCCCTCTCTCAAATAAATAAATAAATAAAATCTTAAAGAAAAGAAAACTTTAGCAAAAGCTATAGAATGTTTAAAAAGGGGTGTTTATAAAAATGGAATTTGATTCAGTTATCAAAACACTAGGGTTCCTGTGACTAAAGAGTTAAAAGCCAGCCTAACAGATGAGAGGAAGTTTCAAAAAGTTTTGTTTATAAAAGAATGAGAGGCACCTGGATGGCTCAGTCATTAAGTGTCTGCCTTTGGCTCAGGTCATGATCCCAGAGTCCTGAGATCAAGCCCCCCATCAGGCTTCCTGCTCAGCAGGAAGCCTGCTTCTCCCTCTCTCACTCCCTCTGCTTGTGTTCCCTCTCTAGCTCTGTTTCTCTCTGTCAAATAAATAAATAAAATTTAAAAAAACAACAACACAGCTTAAAAAGAAAAAAAAAGAATGAAAACCCAAAATTCAACTGTGCAGCACTTAAAATGGGAAAATTCACTGATGGAGAGCACTTAGGGATTGTTTTTATTTAGTGTTTCATAATTTGTTTGCTACAACTAAGAATACATTCACGATTCCTTCAACTATGTATCTACATAGTTTTTATGTTTTTCTTTCAGCAATCAGAATTCTTTTTTTTTAAGATTTTTTAAAATTTATTCACTTTAGAGGGAGGGAGCAAGAAAGAGAGAGCACAGAGGGAGAGGGAGAAGCAGACTCCCCACTGAGCAGGGTGCCTGACACGGGACTCGATCCCAGGTCTCCAGGATCACCACTTGAGCTGAAGGCTGACACTGACCCAAGTGGGCCACCCAGGCGTCCCTCAGTGACCAGAATTCTACCCACTCACCTATGCAGTCACGTACACTCCCCTTGAGGCCGTTCCTCGGAGTACAGGACTGTGCCTGGTTAGGGTGATTGTCAGCCTGGGTCATGGAGTCAACTTAGTGGAAATTGGGACCATCTTTTTCTTATGAAATAGAATAAAAATGTCATGATGCATCTGAGGTGACGGGGTCAGTGTTCTTTCACGAAACCTTCAGTTACATGTGTGTGAGATTGTATGTGTAATAGATACATCGTGCTATGTATTGAATATGGGGGCGTGTGTGTATGTAAAAAGCACTTGCATATAAATATACACATGTATATGAACTAGGTCATAATATAAAATGTATTTCTTATTGTGGGTCACAAAAAAGAATACCTTGGAAAGCCACTGGCTGAGGGGCATTTATCTGACTTTATTGGACGTGAATGCCAGAAAGTTCACAAGCAATCATCTAGTATAACTAGCACAGCAAATCCAGGTTCGTGAATGAGGAAACGAGCCTGCACTCAGTAAGCGGCTTGATTTAATTCACGCAGCGAGGTCATAGCAGAACTGGGAGCAGAGCATGACCTGTTTGGCTCAGTAACTGATTCCCATCACAGCTAAATAAAACCAGCTACACTCTCCTGTCCACTGTGTGTCACAGTAACGTTCCCAAATCAAGTGGCCATATGAAAATTATGATAGACTTTTCTAGATGTAAACGGTACCTAAAATTGAGAACTGTGTTGTAGGGTATTCTTTAAAAGCCATACACTGACCTGCTTTCTTCCCCTTCTCCAGACTTCTGGGATATTTCTTTTTATCCTCTTCCCTTTTAGACGGAGCCTGTACCCTTAGTCTTGGGCAGAGAATTTCCCTACCCATTCTGGATTTAAGAACATATATCCAAATTAAAACACTTTGAGTGCGATAAGAAAAAGTCGCTTTGAAATCTTGGGACTTGTTAGCATAGATTATATTCTAGCTGAATCAGCGACTGAAAGCTCCATTTGAAAAATGTACTAATTTATATATTCCTTAACCCTTCTAAGCGGGGTTCATAATGTATTAGTATTTCTGTGTTTTGCAGAAGGAAATATGTCCCAGCTCCACTGGAATGTTCATTGAGTTGGGAATTAGACTCTTCTTCCCAGAAACCAAGGCCATCTAGAGCTAGTGTTCATGATTTTTCTGTTTGGTTCAGCTACTCTATTAATGTTTTTTAAGTGTTCAGAAAGGCAGATTCCTTTTTGGAGACCTAAATGTCTGGTTTCCCAATTGTGAACATTACCAATTCAGTATTAGGTAATAGTGATTTCTCCCAAATTTGCCTCTTGAGTCGTATGTATGATTTGTGAAAATATATAACAGTGGTAATATCAATAACTATTATGGTTGTTGATAAAACAACTAATTCCATTTAATAACTTCAGTGATCTGAAATCCCCTACATGTCCTGTATTTACTGGCAGAGTTGGAAGTAGTTTGACCCTTCTTTGGGAAGCAAATGCGTCTGGTGTAATCCTTGAGACAAAGACCACACGAACCATGCCGCACAGCTTTGGGCCAAAGGTGAAGGCGACCCACTTTGCAGGGTTCACATTTATGTGACACGACTTTTCTTCTCCATGTCCCCGATCCCGAACCTGTTGACTGTTATGAGCCAGTAACAAGGTAGTGTGTGAACAAAGTGTGTGAACCCGTGCAAGAGTCAAACAAAACTAGAACTTTATTTTAAAGCAATTTCTTCAAATTTTGGTAAGATGGAGATTCTATGTTCCTTTTTTATTATAGTGCAGGACTGTTACAGGATTAAAGAAATACCCTAACAAAAAACCTTTGTCTCATCCCTAAAAGTGCCCATCACAGAGTGTAGTCTCCAGCAGGAACTCAGCATGGCTTCCAGTGAAGGGTGGGGCCCCCCACAACCTGCCCTCCCCGCTCCCACCAGCGTGCTGATTGCCTGGATGGAGAAGAAAACACAAGGATGTGTGCCTGCCGGGCTCATTTTGTCCCTAAAAGAACAAAGAGCAGGAACTTAATCCTTCCCAACTCTTCCATTCACTCTCCCTGGTTCTAGACTGTTCCAGAAAGCGCAGGCCTTTTGTGGATTGAGGCAGAAGCGCTGTATAGTCGTGATCAGAGCCAGGCTCCCAGCTCTGCCACTTACTAGCTGGAGTTGGAGCAGTGTCTCTGTGCCTTAATTTCCTTTTCTGTAGAATGGGGATAGAAGACATTCGCCTGATGATGCATCTATGAGGATGAAGTGGGTTGCTATGTATAGAGTGATCATAGGCTTTATACCAACTGCTCACAGAACTAGCTGTTTTCCTTCATATGCAGGTAAAACCAGCTCCCATCCATTTTATACACCCGAGGAAAATAAGTCTAAAGAGCCTCTTGCTGCCTGCTGCTTTACCTCTCTCTTCTGTATTAAAAAAAGGCCTCCCTAAATATGCATCTGGAAAACTTACATAATTCAGTTTAAATCACAATGATAATTATAAATAACTTGTGTTATTTAACTTATATGGAAAACTGGCAATTATAAGACAGTAACCAAGAAGCACTGAGCAGATGAAGAATTGAAAGCAGTCCCATTCATAAGGAAATCATCTCAGCTCATGTGCACAAGTATGGTCCATCCCATGTGACCCCAGTACCATGACGGTCCTTCCCTCCTACTGGCTTCCCCAAAGCATGGTCTACCAGGAAGGAAGCTTCAACCTCACTACCATTTGCCTTCTCTCCCCAAACTTAGTTCTTGCCGTCTATACATTTGATCTGGAAGTGATTCTACCTTCCCACAAAGAGCCTGGATTCTGTTGGTCCTGGAGACTTTTCAAAGAATAGTCTCCTTGACACAGCTTCTCAGAGCACTCAGAAGACTGACATGGGGCAGAAAGCTTGGAGTCCTGAACTCGGGACCAACGCTGAGCTTTCAAAACCATGCTTGGGGCAGTCGTCGATTTCCCAGTGGGGATGAGTGGAGGGCCCGTCAGTATGTTCTGCAGAGGAGTATGCAGCCACTCACCTTTTTTTTTTTTCCATTCATTTCATCAAAACACATTTTTTGAGTCCCTACAATGTGCCAGACCTGGGTACTAGGTTTTTGGAGGTGGGAGAGAACTAGACAGACAAGGGCCTGTCCCCTGTGGAGCTTCTGTCTGCAGAAGGGGAAAAAGCCAAAATGCAAACCTTACAAGGTGGTTTTTCACCACCACTACTACTCTCTAACCCCACTGAGGGTGACCCACCTGTTTCTTCCCTGTTCCCGATGCTGATTGGAAACTGTTTACCACCACTCCCTCCATACAAATGAACGGGTTCCCACCCACCCAGATGTCTGCATCTCATTCTCAGGTTATCTAGAGCCCTGCTGAGCCCACAGAGGGCTGCACCAGACCCGCTGCCATGTGGTCCTATTCTTCCCAGCCCCCTTTTCCCCACCACCATCCACGATACTCTGCCTTCTCTGGCTACCCCTTGTCCTGAAGATCTCAATGACACTGGATTTTTATTTATTTATTTATTTATCTATCTATTTATTTATTTATTTATTTATTTATTTATTTATTTAAGATTTTATTTATTTGGCAGAGAGAAACGCAGCCAGAGAGGGGACACGAGCAGCGGGAGGGAGGGAAAGAGAAGCAGGTCTCCTGCCGAGCAGGGAGCCCGATGCGGGGCTCGATCCCCGTACTCCAGGATCATGACCTGAGCTGAAGGCAGAGGCTTAACCACTAGCCACCCAGGCGCCCTGACACTGGATTAAAAAATAAATAAATAAATAACACTGTGCTGGGGTGCCTAGCTGGCACAGTCCATGCGGCATGTGACTCTTGATCTCAGGGTTGTGAGTTTGAGCCTCACGTAGGGTGTAAAGATTACTTTAAAAACAAAAACAAAAAACAAAACACCATGCTGTCTACCAATAGCAAAGAAATGTTCTCACTTCTCTCATCGCCACCCATAGTAATAGAGAGAGGAGGAGACAGGTGTGAGAAGCCTATCACGTGCTCTCTGGCTCGTGCTTACCTCTCCTGAAACCCACTACTTGGGTTCTAGAGGCAGACTGACTCATTCAGTCTTTCCACACATGCCCTTACGTAACTTCACTGCAGGAAAGGACCAGGTCCCACTTCTGCAGAGCAGGGGGAAGAAATTGGCTCTTCTATAGTATTCTTGCCCCAAATGTAGAACCTCACTTTCCTTGTGAGAAAACATCACACAAACCCAAATGGAGGGGACACTTCACCAGTACTCTTCACAAGTGTCAAAGTCAAGGAAAGATAGAGAATGTTGAGGATTAAAGGAGACCAGGGAGGCATGACAACTACATACAATATGGGATCCTGGCTCAGCCTCAGAACAGAAGACATCAGTGAGAACATTCGTGAAATTCACATGAAGTCCGTAGTGTAGTCAACACCATTGTACTAACAGTTCCTTGGTTTGGATCATCGTACTGGGGCCATGTAAGGTCTTACATTAGGGAAAGCTGCGGGAAGGGTATTCGAGAGCTCTCTGAACTATTTTTGCAACTTTTCTGTAATTCTAAAATTATTTCAAATTAAAACTTTTTTTTAACTACTTTAATGGCAAAGCACTCCTCTTCCCTTTTGCTCCTTGTCATTCTGTGTTGCCTGTTTTAAGCCTCAAGATGAACAGTAGTTACAACAGTTGTCTTTACTACATGAACACACCATTGATCACGAAACAAGTTCCTTAAGGCCAGAGGCCACAGGCCCGCCCTGCCATCAGGGTAGGTGGCTCTTGTTGCCCCTGGACCTGAGCTCCCTCTTAGGGGCTGCCCACTGGGACCTGGGTGAAGACTGGGCATCTCCAGGGAGCTTTTGGCTCTGTTTCCAGCATTTTAGGGAGACTCGGCAGAGGCCTGTGGGATTAAATTCCCCACAAGCCACTGGACTCACACCCAATTTAAAGACAGCAGGATCTAGTCTCGGATTATTCCTGTGGCCCTGGTTTCTCTCTTTAGGCAGTCACTGCAGGAGAAGAGGGAGTGAAGAAGAAGCCCCCTTAATACCCTAATTCTTCCCGAAGATGATTCAGGTTTTTGTAGCTTCATTAGCATTTGCAGATAGAAATACATTTTAAGTGGAATTATGCTAAGTAATTATTCTTACAGGATGTGAAATTAAACACATTTTACTCAGCATGAAATTATTCCTGCCACGTACTGAGTTTGGTGACAGCTTGAGAGTTTGGACAGTGGGTTGCAAGAAGGAGAGAAGCAATCTATGTATTAAAAAAGAAATCCAACCCAAAATACTCCACCAAAGGTAAGTCCTTGTAGCGAAATAATTTTGGCTGGATGGAATATTAAACCTGCTACTATAAATTTCACGCCTTGCATTCCTAAAGCAGATGCAGTGTGATGATGCCAAAAATTAATTGGAAATAATGCGACTTGCCTTGTGTACTCTATCCAGTAGAGGGCATAGCAGATAAGCGTTGTGTGCGTTGGTGACTTAGCGACTGATAAGGCTTGTTTGTAATTGCTTCTGTAAAGATATGTAGCAACATGCTTGGGCGCTTATTTACATTTAGGAATGTGGTTCCGAATAGGAAGTTTAGATTTATAACTTTGTTTTTGTCTGTCAATACACGGGAGACTTTTGGTCGTTGCGAGCATTATATTTACCAATGTGCAATGTTAAATTGCTGGATTTAATTGTTACAGTACAGTGAATTATTCTATTATTTCTTACTTTTTTATCCTAAGGAAAATTCAAACTTTCCAGGCTTTAGGGCAGGATAAAATGGCTCTGAGCATATCAGCGTCTCAAGAGCACATTATTTTCTTATTGGATTGTATTAACTTTACAGATGGAAATTTGAAGGAGAATTAGAAGGCTTAGGGATGGGAAATTTGGAGAAGAAAAGAATAATGTCTTAAGATTTCTGGAGGGGTTAACTGGTAAATCATTCTGAAAGCTGCTGATGCTAATTCTCAAAGCAAGAGACATAGCAGACCCTAAAATTATCAGGAATGAGGCACATAATCGCTAAGAAGGAAGAGAATCTTGTGTCACACAGAATTGCCAAAGGATTATTCAGGTTTCCTCTACTCTTCTCCCTTGTTCTCAATACCTGTTATAACTAGCACCTATTTTTCTTGGGTAAACTCCTACCAGGGGCAGCATTCCACCATGGAGGCAGAGGGCGGTCCGCTGTCCCTCTTATTTTAAAACCCAAACACCCTGCTGCCTCACATGCACATACTGTGACCTGAAAGGACAAGGACATGACATATATAAACAAACACTGGCCACAAGCACCATATACCCTGCAGCTGAAGGGAAAGCTGTGGGAATGAAGCGCAGCATCCAGGAAGCTAACAGACCATGGTGCTAGCCGGAAGGGCGTGGAATTTTCCTTAGGATAAAAAAGTAAGAAATAATAGAATAATTCACAATAATAGAATAATTCACTTCCTGTCAGCCAATCAGCCATCCTGAAGGGTGGCCGCGAGGGGCAAGCATCCTTTGCACGTGCCTGATCTGACCCATCCACCATCAGGCACCAGCTGGTGATTCTAGAATCCAGCACCCTGGCCCCCACCACAGACTCTTGTCTCTCTGGAGCTCTTCCCCACCATTTTGGAGGTTTCTACACCCCTCCACACCCCCCATCCCGCAGAGCAGAGGCACTCCACGGGGAAAATGGGCTGAGGAAGAACCCTGACCAGAGAGCAAGCCCCCGCAGGGGGAACCAGGAACACAGGGGTCCAGGGTGGCAGAAGACTTGCTGTGTGTCCTTTTTAGCTGTAAATTTTGTACCTTGAGCAATACTTGGAACCCACACCTACAGATAGGGAGACACATGCCCATTCCTAGACCTGTGCTTGTTGTTGTCAGCCTCTCCCCCTGCCTTGGGAGCTGCTTTCCCCTTCTTGTGCTTTTCCTATAGGAATACTGGCCCTTTCTTCCAGGAGCATTCTCCACCACAGATGTTGTCATCATTGTTCCTTGAAACTTGAATGTGTTGTTTATATCACAACATTTCTTTACAAATGGAGTCCCCTGTGTGTGTGCCTGTGTGCATGTGTGCATGTGTTTGTGTGTATCTTGTGTGAATAGATGCTGACACTTCCTGCAGGAGGGGAGGGAAAGACAGAGAGACAACAGGAGGAGAAGAGGGAGAGGCCATTCGTCATCAGGAAGGTTGTGGCAGAAGAATTTGACCTGCAGGCTTATCAGTTTATGGTTGAGTTTTAGGACAAGCTAAGTTAAGGTGAAGGTTAACGTCTCCAGAGCTCTGCCTCCCATCCATGCCTCAAAATCCTATTGGTGGTGCTGTCACAAAAAGTCCTAGGCACACCCCAAATGGCAAGAGCCTTAGTTTGACTCCTCTCTAGGAGCAGCTGCCAATAAAATGCCTACATCTTGCCTCTCAGATAGCTGCTTCTCCTGCCTTGAGATCTTTCTAATCAGAAACTATATTTAATATTGCAAATAAGTACTCCCGTGGTGTATGAGTCAGGGGGTGGGGGGACCTCACAAAGCTTCACACAATTTAAGATGGACAGTTACAAGTCCGACTGAGAACCAGAGAATGAACAAGCAGTAGTGTCCCAATGGCCACACAGAGTGGGGTTCCCTGATGTCACCGGTATAAAGTGCAATTGCATTGTAGCTGGAGGGGAAGCAGAATCAACTGTTCTAAAGCTCTGAGTTAGGGCGCCTGGGTGCTCAGTCAGCTAAGCATCTGCCTTCTGCTCCAGTCATGATCCCAGAGTCTGCTTCCAAATAAATAAAATATTTTTTTAAAAAAGTTCTGAATTACTTAGGACTTTTAACATAGACATGAACTGTCTTATTTATTTAATAGGTGTTTTGTTGTTGTTGTTTTGAGCACCCACTGTATGTCGAGTAAATTCATACCAAACAAAGGTATGGTCCATTAGGGAGTTTATAGTTTCAGAGGGCCGCAGGTCAGCGAAGAAGCCATTATGTTACAACAGGGTAACTGCTCTAGTCGGGGAATCATAGAGAATTATGAAGAATGTTTATCCAGACTCAAAGTAGGAGGCTGTCCTGGGGAGCAGGCCTGGCTGAGAGGGAAGAGGGGAGAGAGGATGGGGAGGAGATAGTTAGCAGCAGGAGCGAGAGAGAGCACTGCCGAAAGAGGAAAGAGCAAGTGCGGAGACTTGGAGAGGAGAGAGAATGTCCCCTTTAAAGATCCTAAAAGAATTCTGGCTGGTTGAGAGGCAGAATTGGAAGTGGAAGAGACAAGAAATGAGGCCGGGAGGCCGCGCCATGGACCAGCTCAGGCAGTTCTTAGGAGCCACGTTAAGGAGTTTGGATTGTGTCCTGAGGGCAAAAGGACACTCTGCGAAGTTGCAGACAACTGTGCGATGCCTTGTGAGTGTAGTGATTGGGGTGACAGCGGTGGAGGGACTAGCCTGGGAGCAGAGGCAGGGTGTGCAGAAGAGAAGCCCATGGGAGGTAGCTGCCGCCAAGCAGAGGTGCCATGCCGCGGGCATGAAGGAAATGGGCATGTCCTGGAGACCCACAAGCCCCCCAGGCACCCCCACAGGTGTGGTTTCTCACCGGCAACACAAACCATCTTTCTTTTCTCCTCTCAACTCCTGTCCCCTTCCCTCACCCCTTAGCCATCTCCTATGTTGTTGAGAAAATAGAAGCAATTAGAAAGGGTTTCTCTCTCTCCCTCACCATCAGACGCCCCTGCTTCTGTGCCTGTCTTCCCCTTTTGTGCTCCAGAGACCGTGTCCCATGGCACGCCAGTGAAATCCTGTGCTGGTCGCCTTCTCAAGGACTCTACGTTTACTTAAGATGAGGCCCTACTGGGTTCAAGTGGGTTCTATATCCAGTGATGGGGGGGGGGGTCCTTATAAGAAGAGGAGAGAACACACAAAGATATGGACACAGAGCAAAGAAGGCCATGTGAAGATGGAGGCACACATTGGAGCGGTGACTTTCCAAGCCAAGGATGGTCAACAGCCATAGCGGCTAGGAGGAGGCAAAGGAAAATTCTTCCATAGAGCCTTCATTGGGAGCACATCTTGGTTTCTGACTTCTGGCCTCCAGAACTCTAAGAATAAAATTCTGTTGGCTTCAGCCACCCCATGTGTGGTCACTTGCTATGGCAACCCTAGGAAATGACAGGCTTACACAACCCAGCCCTTCTCGCCCCGTGTCTTCCTTGGGAAGGCCTCCCTGGCTACCTTATTGAAGATTTCTCTTGCATTTTCTTTGTTGAAACCAGTCCATTCTCTTTATAGCCCTTATCACAAGAGGAAATCATATCTTTGTTTTTATTGTCTCTTTCACACCCTAAACTCTAAGCAGCGAGAGGGCAGGGATCATAACTGTTTCCGTTTCTGATACTGCTCTCAAACCTAGTAGGTGTTCAGTAATATTTGATGAATGGGGGAAATAATGAATGCAAGGATGAGTGAGGTATTCAGACGCTAGAATGGACAGGACTCATGACTGGCTGGATGTGAGGGGAAGGGGCAGGGATTCCAGGTTTGGGCTGGAGTCAGGGATCTGGGTGCCCTTCATGGGTTGCAGAACATGGAGGGAGAGCAAGTTTGGGAAAAGGTAATGAGTTCAGTTTTGAGTCTGAGGTGCCTATAAAAGTACTCAAAAGTAGAAATCAATTAAGTGGTATCCCTATTTCTGCCTGCCCCCATTCCCACCCCCATCTATTTGTAATACAGCAGCCAGCATGAACTTTTATTTATTTATTTTAATTTATTCATTAGACAGTGAGTGAGAGAGGAAACACAAGCAGGGGGAGTGGGAGAGGGCTTCCTGCCGAGCAAGAGAGCCCGACACAGGACTTGATCCCAAGACCCCAAGATCATGATCTGAGCTGAAGGCAGATGCTTAACCGACTGAGCCACCCAGGCGCCCCTAGTGTGTGCCTTTAAAAACGTGGGCAGATGACATCCCTCCTCTGCTCACCACTTTCCAGTGGCTCTAACATACTATTTATCTTACTTGTTTATTTATTGTCTGGCTTCCCCCGCTCTAGTAAGATAGATGCCCCGTGAGGGCAGGGCTGTTTGTGTGTCCTGTTCAGTGCTCGGCATCAGCACCTACAACAGTGTCTGGCAGCCAGGAGCCCTCAAGAAAAGGTTTGTTGAGAGAACGAATGAGATTCCATGACAAATCTGGATTTATGAGTCTGACCCTCAGGAGTGAGTTCTGGGCTGAAGAGGAAGATTGGAGGCCACTGACAGGTGATGCCCGAAGCCTCTGAAGGGCATGTGATCTCCAATGGGCAGGGCAGAGAGGACCCAAGATGGAGCCCTGAGAAACACAAAAGAAGGGCAGAGAAAGTGTCACTCTGGAAGGAGACAGGAGGCAACAGCCTGTGAGGCATCAAATGACTGAGGGGACAGAGCTCACCAGGGAGGAAGCTGGCCACAGTCAAGTGCAGCTGAGAGGAAGCAATCTGAGTCTGGCAACTTCCAGAAATGGCGGGGGCAGCCATCAGATTTCAGTGCGGAGGGTTGAGCAGCCGGGATGGACCACTTTCCAGGAAATCAGACTGAGAAGGAGAAATAGGCTGATTCCTGGAGGAGGGCTAGGGGTCAACAGGGAGCTTTTAATGTCATGACTGGAGAGAGCAGAGCCGGCTTGAGTTCTGATGAGAAGGAAGCAGCAAAGAGACTTGTGTGGACGCTGCTGAGAGACTGAGGTGCCTGACACAGCAGGGAGAACAGGCAGAGAGAGAGACTTGTTCTGTGTGGAGGTGGGGCCTCAGAAAAATGGGCTACAGCTTACAACAGCAAGAATTTGTTTCCTGCTTACATATCTGCAATTAGATTGGAGTTTGGCTGATCTAGGTTGAATACAGCTGGCTGGGGTTCCAGGATGTTCAAAACACCTCTCATTTTTGTGGGACCAGCAGGTCATGCTCCTGTCATTGCAATGGCAGATGCCAACAGAGAAAATCCAACCACACAAGTGCGTCTGTAGGCTTTGCTGACATCCTGTACGCTAACATCCCATGGCTGAAAGCAAGTCGCTTGCCCAAACTCAACGTCAAGGGGTGGGGGAGCTACGCTCTGCCTTGTGACAAGGCTGGTGGGAGCAGGTGAAGAACGGAGGCAGAGATGGAGCCTACCAGAGGCCGCTGGCGTCGCCATTTTTATTGCCACCACCCCATCTGGGCTGCATGTGGTACAATCGCTGTAGCTCCCACCCAGCCCCGCAACCGCTGAGAGATGGTGCAGGACACCAAGCTCAGCCTCCTCACATGGCACTGTCATGATGTCCCTCCTCTTTCTAAATCCTGCCTGTAAGAGAAAGCCCAAGTTCTCAGCCAGGTATCCAAGGCCTCCAAACCCAGCTCATAAAGGGAGTTCCCAGCTCCAAGATGGGCTCTCCACTCTCAAGGCTAATTTTACTCCCCCGACACCCCCACCCCCCGCCTCCCTTTCTCAACCACTTCATCACTTACCTCACGTTCCCTCCTCCTCCATGAGGCTTCCATGATTTCACCCCAAACCAGTCTTCTGAACTCCTATAATTAAATGTCAGTTGAGTTTGTGGTCCCCTTTTAAAACGTAATTTTATAGGACCTTAAACATAGTGACTTGAATTATGAATGTCTTCTATTTTATATACTTACTGAACAAACTTTGTTTCTCTCAGTGGCCACTTGTCAACCAACTAACGTGGTTGGGCCCACATGGCTGGCCACTGAGGGGAAACCTGGCAGCTTGCCCCTGAGGCGTTTCCAGCTGAGGACTAGAAACAGGTGGGTCAACAGGGCAACCACAGTGTAATAATGCTGCCCTGGGGGTGAGCCTGGACTGCCGTGGGAGTCCATGGGAGAGCACTGTAACGGATTTAGAGGAAATGGAAGGCCTTCCAGAGAACCCTGAGAGCCGAATGATAAGGGGCTAACCAAGCCTAACCAGGAGTAAGGTGTCCCGGGTGGGGAGAGCAGCACAGGCAAAGGCAAGGGGATTGAAGGGATGCCGTGTGTCTGGGGAATAAGCAGGTTTGTGTGCCTCATATGTAGCGTGAGGGCTGAGTCACAGGATGACCGTGTGGACTAGTAGGTTGAGGCCATCTACTGAAGGCTCTTGTGTGCCATGATCAGGAGTTGGAACTTTGTAGGGGATGTAGGCTGAGGCCAAAGAAACAGATGCAGGGAGGGGGCTCCCCTTGATGCTTGTGCTCAGGGTCACCCAAGCTAGGATTTCGCCCCCTACATGACCACCAGGTGCCAAACATATAGTGTGAGCCCTGTGCCATCGCACGCCTGCTTCCCCCATTAGGATGCCTCAGCCCAGACCTGAATGAGGGTCTTGGAGATGAAATATCAGGTTCCCATTCACAGAGAACCACTGGATTCCCTGTCCCAACCACCGCCCAACGTATTGAACAGTGGCTCCCCCGCTGCCGCAGGCCCTCTTCGTGCCTGCCCCCACCAGCGTGGGAGTGGAGTAGCCTCTAAGGCCCTGTTAACTTAGAATTGATCTTCTCTTTATCCCTGATTTGGAGGCACTCTTCTCTGTGAACTGAAGTTGGCTTTCTTGTACGTTGGTCATGGTTTTGCTTCCCAGAGCACCTTGGGTGAATCCACTGCTCCTCTTGTAATAGCACCTTCCACATTTTATCAAACACAAGGCCTCCCTCAGTGTTCTCTGGGTTAGACACACTAATCTCTTCACATACCCTCCTTCTCTTCCCCCTCAAAAAAAATTGGTCTCCACAGGTTCATATCACCCATCGCGGTCACTTCTGGGGCCATAGGGTTAAAGGTCTGTATGTTCCTCTGGAAAAGAGGCTTCCAGAAATGGGTCCAAATACGAGCTGAGCAGCACAGAGGCTAGGTGAGCGGTGACTAGGCCTCTCCCTTTGCTTACTGCTGCATCAGATCAGCAACCCTTAGCTGACCCCACCAGCCATGAGCATTACCACTATTCAAATAGTGGAGAGCCAGTTTTCATTCCAAAAATAATGGACTTATTTTATAGTACCCTTTCAAAGTTTCCTAATTAGAAAACTGGATGGTATCTTGGCATCAAATAAAGAAAATTCATGAGTTTCAGAGTTGAATAGACTTGGGTTTGAATCCAGACACTAGCACCTATTATCTTTGTGACCTTAGGCAAGTGATGACCTCCAATGAGCCTCAATTTTCTCATCTCTAAAATGGCAGTATTGATATCTACCCCTCAGGACTGTGTGAACATTAAATTATATAATACAATAACTTAGTAAAGTTAGCATCCTTCCCTGAACCTGCTCTACTCACTGAGCCTTTGCTTCTTTGAGGATGGCTCTGAGATACAGGAAATGTGCCCTTCCCTGGGCAGGAGGTGCCTTGGATTGTGGTCCAGACTCCTTCATCAGAGCATGAAAGCTATGAATTCTGTGTGACACCGTCCTTATGGCTAATGGGCACATCAGATACAGTGCAGGTGGAAGTGTCTTTAAAAAGATAAGCACTTAGGGCACCTGGGTGGCTCAGTGGGTTAAAACCTCTGCCTTCAGCTCAGATCGTGATCCCAGGGTCCTGGAATCGAGGCCTGAATTGGGCTCTCTGCTCTGCGGGGAGCCTGCTTCCTCCTCTCTCTCTCTCTGCCTGCTTCTCTGCCTGCCTGTGATCTCTCTCTCTGTGTCAAATAAATAAATAAATCTTTTTTAAAAAAGATAAGCACTTAATAAGTATTAGAAAATAAAATAATATTTATTTTTATTTGGCCAGCAGATATTTAAAGTGCATCTGTCGAGGGCCACACACTATACTAGGCAGAGAGGATGCCATTGTGTGAAAGTTCACAGTGCCCTCCTCTGCCACACTGAGGTTTTGAGGAGATTGGGTCTAGTACCTCTGTTTATTCATGAGGTTGCAGAATCTCTTCAATCTTTCTCTTTATGGACAGACCCTACTAGATTCAGCTCAGCTTTTTGGGCAGACCAGTCTCTAGTCTGAAATGAACTCCCTACCAGGCTACTTTCTGGGCTATCTGTGATGAAGCCACCAGCAAATGTTGGGAATTCTGTTCTTCTAAAGACCTGAGTTTGAATAGAAACTCCACCATCTTTTAGCAACCTTATCTACCTTCCTGAATTTCCCTGAACCTCACTTGCTACCCTGTAGAATGGGCATACTACTCACATCAAACTGCACATGGTAAAATACCAAGGTGCACAATTGCTGAAACACGTGGCAAGACTTTGTTTAGCTTTGTAAGAGACTGCCAAACTGTCTTCCAAAGCATATGTACCATTTTGCTTTCATACTAGTAATGAAAGTTCCTGTTGCTCCACATCCTTGAAAGTTCCTGTTGCTCCACATCCTTGCCAGCATTTTGTGTTGTCAGTGGTTAGCCACTCTAATAGGTATGTAGTGGTAGCTCATTTTAATTTGTAATTATCTGATGGTGTATGATGTCGATCACCTTTTCATATACTTATTTGCCATCTGTACACCTTCTTTGGTGAGGTGTCTGTTCAGAACTTTTGCCAATTTTTTAGTCAAGTTGTATGTTTTTTTATTGTTGAGTTTTAAGAGCTCTTTGTATAGTTTGGGTACAAGTCCTTGCAGATTTCTCTCAGTCTATAGCTTGCTTTCTCATTCTCTAAACAATATTTCTGGCAAGAGTAGAAGCTTTTAATTTCAGTAAAGTTTAACTTATGAATTTTTTCTTTCATATCCATGCTTTTGGTATTATATCTAAAAAGTCATCATTCAACTTTTTAGATATAAAGTCACCTAGATTTTCTCCCATGTTATCTTCTTCAAGTTTCACAGTTCTGCACTTTACCCTTAGGACAATAAAATATTTTGAGTTAATTTTTGTGACTGGTGTAAAATGTCTAGATTCATTTTTTTGCATGTGGATATCCATTTGTTCCAGCATCATTTTTTGAAAATATTGCCCTTTATCCAGTGAATTGCTTCTGCTCCTTTGTCAAAGATGAATTGACAGTATTTGTATGAGTCTATTTCTGTGGGTCCATTCTGTTCCATTGATCTATTTGCCTCATCTTTTACCAATACCATACTGTCTCAATTTACTATGGTAAGTTTAGAAGTTAAGTAGTACCAATCCTCTAAGTCATTCTTCTTCAATATTATGTTGGCTCTTCTGGGTCTTTTGCCTTTTGTATAGACTGTATAATCAATTTGTTAATATTCACAAAATAACTTGCTGGGGTTTTGATTGGGATTTCATTAACTCTATAGATAAGGTTGAGAAGAACTGACATCTTAGCTCAGTATTATTGAGTCTTCCTATCCATGAGCATGGAATATCTCTCCATTGATTTAGATCTTATTTGGTTTCTTTTATTGGAGTTGTTTTAGTGCCCTTCTTGTAGATCTTGTACATATTCATTAAAGGATACCTAATATTTCATTTTTGTGTGCTAATGCAAAGATTGTTTACATTATACTGTACTAGATAAGAAGTGAAAGAAGTTGCTAAGGAGGGAAGTGGTATTGTACATTTATGTTTAAGAAGATTATTCTACTAACAGTATGGAAGACAGATTCGATTTGAGTAAAATTGGAGATAGGAAGACCACTTAGAAGGACTTTTTTTTTTTAGCATGTATAAGTAGAATAAAGACCTAAACTGAGAAAGTGACAGAAGTTATGGGAAATGGTTAATCTAGCTCAAGAAATAAGGCACATAGTAAGGATCGTCTTTTCTGGAAGCCAAGTAGACAGACCTTCCAACAGCCTTGATCACTATTCATCTAAACTAATCTTGATAAGCCAGGGAGGTGACACAGAAAGACCAAAATGGCAGTGTTAGCTGCCTACCTCAACATGCATTTATCCCCTGCCACTTTTCTGCCTAACACAATACCAATTTTGCTCAAGTATGCTCCTTTTGCACCTGACCAAGTACTACAAGGGAAGCCTACTCTAGCCCAAACTCCTAGGGGTGGCTTAACTGATCTAAGGGTGACCTCACCCACATCACCAGGACTGGACCAGGAATGGGCATATGGGCCAATTCTGGCCAGTGAGACAGAAGAGAGAGTCTGTTGAATGGATACAGAGGCTAAAAAAATTTCCTCCATCCCAAGTGAAAGTCCCAAGAAGAAATAGTCTCTTGATTTGCTCTGAAGGTTGTCCTATCTTTGTGGCTCCCAGAACTTTAGTAGCATATTGCTATAAGCCAGAAGAGAGAGCCAACAGTGAAGGTGGTGTAGCATAGAGAGAGCATCATTTACTGAGTCAAAGAAATCACATCTCTTCATTGTTTAAGGCAGTTTCAGGTGTGATTTCTGAACATCGGAAAGTACCCATCTGCTAAAACTGCATTTATTTAGCAACTAAGCTTAAGGAAGCTCGTGGGCTAGCCATCCATCCCTCTGAGGATGCTAAGTTTTTTCTTAGTATCTGATGGTAAGAGTTTTCCTGCTTGTTTTCTGCTCTATCCCCCACATCCGAACCTGACTTAAGAAATAGCCAGTGAGGGCGCCTGGGTGGCTCAGTGGGTTAAGGCCTCTGCTTTCAGCTCAGGTCATGATCTCAGGGTTCTGGGATCGAGGCCCATATTGGGCTCTCTGCTCAGAGGAGGGAGGCTGCTTCCTCCTCTCTCTCTGCCTGCCTCTCTGCCTACTTGTGATCTCTCTGTCAAATAAATAAATAAAATCTTTAAAAAGAAAGAAAGAAAGAAAGAAAGGAAGAAAGAAAGAAAGAAAGAAAGAAAGAAAGAAAGAAAGAAAGAAAGAAAGAAAGAAAAGAAGAAGCCAGTGAGTCAATGAGTGAATGAAATACTGGAGCCAAAACTTGAGACATTTGTCTACCTACTCCCCATTTCCCACTTTGTTTCCCCCCATCAAGATTCACCAAATATTGAGTTGTGACTAATTATGTATGCCCTTGACAATTGCCAAAGATTATAGCAAGAAATAGCTATATCAGAATTGCCTCTACATTTGCTGTATAAAAAGATTGTCAAACACACTGTATGATGCTTTTAGAGTTCCTATACAAAGTCCCCTCAGATAAACTTAATGCCAGAAAAAAAGCACAACTCTCTTGGCAAATTGTTTTGCTGCCTTCCAGTAGGTGGTATGAACTATCTAATTGGGTATCCTTTTTTGCCCTGGCTGCCAGGAAGCTCAGTACCTAATCTGAAGCTAAATCATCGTGACTCTATTATACCTGACAGCCAATGCTTGCTTCTTTCTCCTTTCTATGGCTTTGCTTTTCTAATTTTAGTTGAATGACCTTATTGTATTTGCCTTTATTGTAAGTTACTTCAAATCCTTTTCAGAAAGAGGTGTGTATTTAAAAAAAAAAAAATTAACAGCTCAATTCTAAAAAGCCATGCAGAGCCTGAGTTGGCACCGTTTGCTCTTTGTAATAGCCTGGGAGGGCCCCCAAAGTAGCCTGGTGCTTTATCTTTACAAACACATGTCAGCCAGAGCAGCGGTGCTCACCAGAGATCTCGGGAGACAAGGGCAAAAATCACCCGTCATTTTCTACTGAAAGGGTGTCTGGAGGACCATTCAGGCTCCTAGTGGCTGGATTTGGTGGGGCGGATTAACGTGGAGAGCCCTTGGAAAATCAGCATCCACCCTGCCTGCCCTGGCTATTGTTCCTGTGGTGAGTCACTCTGTCCAGTCGGGAAGATGGAATCTCTCTCTGGCCTGGCCCCCGGCCCTGCTGGCTTTGTGCGCTCAGGGTCCTGTGCCCTGTCTCCCACCTCTGTGCACCAGCCTCTCCAGCCAGCCCTCCCTGCCAACTGGCAGAGGGTGCTCTTGGATAGCAGATCTGACTCCCTCCCCTTGAAGGAGCTCCCCGGGCTTTCCTGCTCCTGCTCAGCTGCCTCCACCATCTGGCCCCACCCGCCCCCAAACCCTCATTTAGGCAATTACTGTTTTTTCCAAAAGCTGGCCTAGGCTGTGCCCCTAAAGCACTGCTGAACCGGCCTCACTCGCCTTTGAGCTTGGGTGCCTCTCTCTGCACCCCAGTTCCCCGGAGAGGTAGAACAGAACGTTGATGGGGGACATAGTTTGGCTTGCTGATAGCACATGTTGGGGGAGCGAGAGAGCACGTGTGCGCATGCGTGGAGACGCTGCCCTCTCAGAGCTCTGCAATAATAGATTTCATGATTTAATTGGAAATTTAGTAAATCTGCTAAAACATTTAGTGGTTTAAATTTTTCCTGTTCTACAGAGAAACAAAGGCTTCTGGTTTACCCTGTGTCTTTCAACAACTTTAATTTCATTTGTAAATTACGGATGGAAGTAGCATTTCCACTCGATTGCATACTGGGCATTAAGAAGACAAAAACCTTCATTGTTTGCAGCCCTGGGGATTTTTTTCAGACATTAAGCTGTAGGTGGCATTCTTTATACTTGACATCAGAGCACTTTTGTCGGGCGTTTAGTTGACAGGATTTACTGCCAGCCATCCTAGGTGTGTGAAACAGAGAAAACAAGAAAATATTTCATTCAGGTGGGCAGAGAGAGGAGCTCAGAGGCCCATCGGCCCGATTGGGTAACTGCTGCTTTTCAAACTGTGTAATTAAAGATCTTTAGAGTTCTTCGAAGGGAATTAATTAGTAGAGAAAGGCTGTTTTGTTTACAGTCTTTATCATCAACATAATCAAAAGCCAGCCTAGATACTGGTGGCAAATTGGACTGAATTCTCCAAAGCCAAGGGCGCCTCACGCAGGGCTTGCTTTCCGAGATTTGTTCTATCTAACTTGTGGTTGGCTGGAGGGGAAAGAGGGGGAGTGATGCGCTGTGGAGGGAGTAGAGGAGAGATATTCAGGAGAGTCAAAACATCCATGGGGGGCGTGGAGTTCCCATCACCAGTCCCCACCTGTGTGTATCAGTCTTTAGATTCACCAGTGCAGATGGTTTGTCTATGAGTGACTGTTTTCAGGCCCGGACCTGGGAAGCCCTAAAGAAACCCTCCGGCAATAGGTTGCGATCGATGTCACCATCCTGGCCTGGTGCATCAGCCATCCCTGGAGCGCTTCAAATCAATGCAGATGTCCAGGTCCCACTCCGACCCACTGAACCAGAACCTCCTGGGATGGGACTCACTACCCAGGTGCTTCTGTTACTCGGCCAGGTTTGATATGCAGAATGATTGGTCTAAATCACCAGGTGACCTTATGAGTCCAAGGGCTGAGGCATGAAATGGGGAGAAGGGCAGGGGCACCCAGGAAGATCACCTTGGGCCAGAACAGGCTTGTCAAGGGGTATTAGACCCATGGCCTCTGAGTAGAGACAGAAGCTGCAGGGAAGCAAGGTCAGTCTTTGCAAAGCACAAACAAACCCTCACCTTGAGTGATCATCCGAGAAACCCAGTCTCAGCAATAGGGACCGTTCTCCAAGCCAAGAGAGACTGCACAGCAGCTGCTGCCCTATTGTTCCTGTCCTTCCAGAATCCCATTTCATGGTGCCAGGGCATGTTTGAAAGGACCAGCAGCCTGAAGGGAGGGGCTGTGTTGGTCAAACCATTGTCCAGCTTGTGAGAAGCGGGTCTCAGTAGGACCTGGGTTTTATAGGCCCAATTTCATCTGATTGCCTTGGTGCTAATATTCCGGATGCTGTGTTGCCCGAGCTTGACGAGTGCTCAGAGATGGCTTCCTTGGCTCCCCAACTGCCTTCACTTGGCCGCCTCTGCACGCACGCCGTTCAATCTGGGTCTCACAGAACCTCTAGTCCTAGCGCTTTACTTTAGTTTCATTTTCGGTGGGAAATTTAGATTGCAGGGAGGCCTGGCTGGCTCGGTTGGAAGAGCATGTGACTCTTGATGTCAGGGTCATGAGTTCGAGGCTCACATTAGGTGTCGAGATGACTAAAAAATTACATAAATAAACTTCAAAAAAAGTTTATATTGGAAAAAGTAATACAAATATGCTGTTAAAAAGAATTTTTTTTTTTAATGACTCGAGATGTTCAAAGTGGGGAGTGGAAGCTCTTCATGTCATCTTACCCTTCAGAGATAATCCCTCATTTTCAAGATGTGGACACTAGGGTTCAGAGAGGTAAAGTCCATGATTCTGTGGTGGAGCAAGGACAGGGATCCCTGACCCTTCCACTCGAAGCTCTTTCCACCAACTCCTCCTTAAAGGAGGCCTCTATCAGCACCCCAGGTCTTCAGAAACTTCTTGATGCTACCAAAAGCAGGGGACTAACTCATTTCTCTTGCGTCAGTAAAGTGATCAGCACACTTCTGTGGAAGCCTGAAGCCACAGCTCCAAAGTGGATTCTTCGGGATTATAGGAAACATACTGATTCCTATATCAGGAGGCTGATTCCTCCTCCACTCCTCTGGCCTTCACACCCATCACTCTCTCATCACAAGGCTTCGCTTTTCTGAACCAGTATCCCAGAGCTTACAGATTCTCGACAAAGAAAGCAGAACTGAGCATTGTCCGTAACGGTTGGTGGAGTGGGATCTTGGGAGCAGAGCATCTGTGGCCATCTTGGAAAATGCCCTGGGGACAGCAGAGGGGAGAAAGTAGGCAGAGCCACAGTCCCCCACCCCCGCCCCGCCCGCCAGCAGAGCCCCCTGTGCTGTGGGGTTCCCCTACAAGCCTGATTGACTTTGTCCCAGGGCATGGGCAGGATGTGGCATTAAGTATCCTCAGCTCCCAAGCGAGGGGGGGCACACATGGGCGCCATGTGGTTCTAGGGAGAGGCTTTCACAACCCTTAGCAAAGTGGAGCTTTGTGCCTCGGGGCACGTGGACAGTCACCCTCAGGTCAGCTCTCAGTACTTGCAGAGTCCTGCTGGGACCATAAAACTTCCAGGACAGAAACTGTTGGCTAGGAGGCCCCAAACACATGCCGGCTACCAGCTAAGCGCTTCCCACAAGTGTCTCATTTAATCTCCCCTCGCAGAGGGCTCTCTTAACATCTTTTCTGAGAAGCTAGCTGCCCCATAAATCAGGTTCCCAGTCCAGGCTGATTAATCACAAAGCCTGACAACTGATCAGTGAAAATGCAGGTCGGGGTCGGATCTTAGCCCCTACCTTTCCCAGCCCGAGACAACGCGGACGGAGAAGGCCAGGTCAACTCAAGCGAGGACTGGTCTCTCAGCCTCAATCCCAGCCCACGAGCAAGGCCATCGTGCTGGGTGGAACTTTGGGGACACCGTGTTACCTGTACACAGTACAAGGACACATTCACCTGGA
Organism: Spilogale gracilis; assembly: GCA_004023965.1. Taxonomy (NCBI): domain Eukaryota; kingdom Metazoa; phylum Chordata; class Mammalia; order Carnivora; family Mephitidae; genus Spilogale; species Spilogale gracilis. The sequence continues at coordinate 53,109 of PITA01002014.1, forward strand.
ACTAGGAATCTGTTATTTTGCCTTGCTGACTTATTTATGTTTAATCCCTTTCTCCCCTCTAGAAAAATGATCTCCACTTCTTTTGAAATCCTCTGCCAATCATTTTGTTGGCTGCAGTGTCGAAGATGGTACACGGCCATTGATAAAGTCCTAAAGGCCTCTGTCAGATGTCGGGGTGCAGAGGGAAGCCGAGGTGGCACTAATCAGGAGGGACACCCAGCCACCCAGACGTAATGATCAGGGGAGCCCAGAGCCCAGAGTGGTTTGTTGGTTTTTTTTTTCCTCTTTCACTGTTTTTAAAATTCATGCCAGTGAAGTCAGGTTCTTGGTGCACCTCTTGTAGAAACCTCTTGCTTCTTAAGCTTAGTCCCCCGCATTTGCTGTGCCATTGTTGGAAGAGGCCTTCATTTTAATTCTTTTCTCTCTTCTGTGCACCCCTCCTTCTCTCCCTCCTCCCCAAATGTTTTAGCATCTGTTAATCCCAGTTGGAAACCTTAGCAGATAAAAGTCGTATTCCGTGTAGATTGCTTCCAGAACAAATACGGGGCAGGAGATAATTTAGCATTCAGTTTCAGGAGGGCTTAGGGTAGGGGCTGCAGAAGCCAGCACCTCTCCCTCATAAGACATCCAGGAAAAGCAAAAGCAAAGTAATTCCCAAGCTCAGATGGAATGCATGTAGATCAGGTTCATTTCCAGAACGGCCGCTGCCTGCATTTAGGTGATATTAGAAGCCACCATGGCAGCAAAGTAGTTTTATGCATAGCGGCTTAGCGAATACTCTGAGAACTAGTTTAGTGAAGCTATCAGGTTGAAAAATACCAAGTCACAAAGTTTTAATGAAACTAAGTGTGGATCAACGTATCATAAAGAGCATCCAGGACGACTTAAAAGATCCACGGGTGGAAATTAGAATGGATCTTCGGGATTTATTCCGCAAAGCCGTCTATTTTGACCTTTTTTTTTTTTTTCCATTTCCCATTAAGGCTACTGAAAGTGTGTTTTGTTTGGCGTGGGCTTGGAGGAGGACAGCGGCTGTTGGGGCCGGTGTGCGGAAGCTGCCACTGACGTTGAGCGGCATTAATTGACTGATAAGGGCTGGGCATCAAATGGCAGAGAGAAAGGCCATCGCAGATTTTCTTGCTTTATTTCTCTCTCTGCACTTCATTTACATCTTAAGCCATATTGGTGATCCAGATTTGAATAAAGTCACTGCTTAAGCCGTGATTAGATCTCAATAGCTTGGATTTTCTATGAAATTGCTGCATTTTTTTCTAGATGTATTTGGAAATACTGGTGAAAACTGACACCTTGGGTAACTTTATCATTTAAAATGGTGCTTCGGGTGGATTAAAAAAAAAAAAAACAACGAAAACGGGGGTATTAGACACCAGGCCTTTGACTCAAGCAGTGTCAGGGGTTAGAAGTAGACAAAAGCCAAGCAGAGCGCGATGTGGGCAGGAAAGCATGCAGATAACTCAACCCACCACCTTCCCCTAAGCCCACTGTCCCCAAAAATGTTAATCGAAGCAGTGATCCCATAACCTGAAGAAAAATAAGGAAGGCAAAAGGAATATATAATACAACAAGGAGCTTTTTTAATGCAGAGATTTTTTTTTTTTTAATCACGAAGCAATATTTTTAACTCTAAGGTTAACCTGCTAATCCTTAAGCTGGTGATATGACAGTGTCAAATGTGATGGGATTTTGTGATTCTCATTATTGTTATGTATTGTTCTTTCCTTGGTATTCCATATTAATATTTATAAATGCCCTTTTTATAGAACCAAGAGGGCCAAAACCCATTATTAAATTTTTAAAATGGACAACCCTCGCATCCAATATAGTTGATTACAATTTAGAACAAAAAGGATTTCCATAGTAATCCACTTCTTGCTTCTGGTTGTTGCTGATTTCTGTGGATAGCAGAGCTCCTGAGATTATCTAAAACTACAACCACAAACCCCCCCCAAAGCCCCTACTACTTGCCCAAAGTAACATCCAGATGACAGAGAATAACAGAATATTGATCCTGCTTCATGAGAAGGAGGTGAAAGGCATGAAGAGCAGGTAAGAGGGTAGGATGGAGAAAAGGTATGCATTTAAAATGCTAAGTCCCCCACCAAGAGCAAGGGCAAAATGAAAGAATCGACTAAAATTTGAAAAAGGAGGTTGTTCATTCAGTTGTTTTCAAGAGCCTCATTTTACTTGACAAGTGGCCTCCAAAGGGTTCAGTAGGCATCCACGTGTGTGAAAGAGGAAGTCTCTGTAATAAAGAAAGGTGAATCAATCATCCCACAGCCTAACTGTCAGGGAGAGTCAAAATTGACAACGGGTCTACCCAGTGCGTTCTTTCAGCACCGGAGGATGCAATCAAACGTCCTTAGAGTCAAAAAGGAAGGAAAAGTCTCTCAGCTCAGTGACATTACTATGTCCTCAGCCCCAGGGTTCTACCTCATAGAAGAAAGGTATTTTTTGGCCAGCCGGCCCCACCACTGCCTCTGCCCCCAGAAGGGCCTGGATAACTCCGGGTAATTAGTAAGAGTATGTAGAACTAATTGACTGTAGTTTGGGGAGCCCCGGGGCAGGGCGTGGTGGTGGTGGCTGGGTGGCCTCATTTTGTAGCAGAATCATCAAGGAGGAGAAAGGGTAACTAACATTTCTGCTCATGAAGCCAAGAACCTGGAGCGGTTTTGACAGATTATTAGAAACACCTCAACTGGGCTGCCTGGGTGGCTCAGTCAGTTAAGTGTCTGCCTTCAGCTTGGGTCGTGATGAGGGTCCTGGGATGGAGCTGAGCAGGGAGTCTGCTTCTCCCTCTCCTTCTGCCCCTCCCCCCTGCTCATGCGCTCGCGCTCTCTCTCTCTCTCTCTCAGATAAATAAATAAAATCTTAAAAAAAAGAGAAATGTCTCAACTCTATCCCTTTAGAGAGAGGGTCTCTTCATGGGTTATATTTTTATTCTTGTTTATAAAAATCACTTCTTTCCCAGCTCAGTGTCTAAAGCCTAGGCTTCAGAATCAGACCCAAGTGTGAGTTCTGGCCCTTTCCCTTCAAACTGGGTGATTTGGGGCACGTTACTTTATCCAATTTCCTTAATTGTAAAATAGGGAAAATGAGGTACCTGGGCGTCTCAGTTGGTTAAACGTCAGACTCTTGGTTCCAGCTCATGTCATGGCCTCATGGGTTGTGGGGTAGGGCCCTGTGGCCCCGCGGCAGACTTCTCACTCAGTGGAAGGGGGAGGGAGGGAGAGTCTGCTTGAGATTTTCTCCCTCCGCCCCTCCCCTTCCCCTCCATGCTGTCTCTCTTTCTCTCTCTCTCTCAAAATAAATAAATCTTTTAAAAAAGATCCGGGGGGGGGGGTGGACTAGCACTGTTTCATGCTGTGTTGGGAGAGCCAGATGGGATGAGTACAGGTCATGCTGGCAGGGCCCAGAGTAAGTGTTGGAGAAACAGTAGCTCTAATTAATAACTATGTCCATGGTTTGGGAGATTTGAAACTCTGATTCCTTATTTGTGGCTCATTTTCTCTCTTTTATCCTCTCCTGGTTTGCGAATTACAGCCATGGATCGTTGTAAGTCTAGGTTTGCTCGTTCAACCAAACAGACCAAGAGAGTGTGTGGGGGCCTGGGTTGAGGCATTCCAGACTATGTTCAGCCTTCCAAGATAAAACACTAGGGCATTTCTTTTGAAACACCTCTAAGGTATTTTCTAACACCAATAAGGAAAGAAGAGTCAGCACTGACGCCCAGCAATTCTGACAGTGACTCTATTATAATGCAGAATTATGGCCACAGCCATATGTGTCAGCTCCCAGATATGCATGCTGGAGTTACTCAACTCCCATGAAACCCAAGTTTGGGCAAGCAATGAGAAGGCTATTCATCATGACCCATATTTACAGAAACTGGCCTCGCCTTCTGGGGAAGCACGTCTTGTATTTCAAGCACAGGGAATGGCCTGGTTTTGAGGTGTGGTGTTTATTCAGAAAGTAGGCGAAGGATGCGGGCTTCTCAGAGCCTCAAAAACATGTCGGCCTACCTCTCTGGAAGTCCCTACACAGGCCTGTCTTGAAGCATCTTCATCTGTGTTATAGGGTGTGCTCAGTGAATCACCACTGACACCATTAAGGGTTAAACAATGAGAGATTTATTATAGCTGGCCAGCGGATGAGAGAGACCCAACCCTAGGGCAGTCTGGGTTTTTAAAGAAACGAAACATGTCCTGGGGAGCATGTCTCCAAAGAAACGAAACAAATCCTGGTGGGTATGTCTCCAAGGGAACGGAACATATCCTGGTGGGTATGTCTCCAAAGGAACGGAACATATCCAGGTGGACATGTCTCCATTTAATAGCAAAGTGACAGCAGTGAGCTTACTCTTTGACAGAAGCGGGAGTAACTGGTTATGCACGATAGCACTGTGGGGTGACTTATTATTCCTTTGTAATTGACCAGGGCTGGTTGGGTGGGTGCTTTCCAGCTCTGAGTTCTGGGAAATGTTTATATCATTGGGCTCACCTAGCATCAGATGCCCTAGTTAGCCTCACAACCGCCATTTTGGGTATCTGGTGACCATTTAACAATGTGAACTCTTCCTACAGGGAGCCCTCCTGAGTGAGGTTGGGGTGATTTGCTTTGGCTGCCTCTCCTGCTCTCCACGGGGGGCCCCAGGCTTCTTGCTGGCTCTTTTCAGGCAGTTGGGGACCTGAATTGACCTCCTGGGTCTCCTCTCTCTACCATCACTCAGTGCCCCCAAACTGTTGTCCTCCCACTGATGTATCAAGTTTTACCTGTCCTCTGCTCCATTTCCTTAGGAAGACCCTGAATGAGCATCCCGGCACCCTAGTAGAAAGCTTAATTAAAGCTCGATTGCAATTCAATAATGTGAATAATGCATTCGGCCACTGGTGCTAGCCTAACGTAATAGCCCCTTCTTCCCCCAGAGATAACATTTCCTTTGTGCCTGACAGATTCGGTGCCCTGACTCACATGGACTCAGGCCACCTGTTCCTTCAGCTGTGACTATGGCAACACCTGTGCTCTGTTGTAGCCTGGGGCCCCTTTTCTCACCTGTGCTTCCTTCCCTCTGTGTTCTGCCCGCCTGGGCTTCTCTCAGCCCACTGCCCGTGGGAGCCAGCCGTCCACACCCACACACGTGTGTGCCCGCACAGGTGCACACGTATGCACACACATGCACAAATCTGCTGGTGTGCCAGTCAGCACTCCCCCAGAGCAACTTGGACTAACAGAAGCAGGGGCCCATGGCTAAAACTCCCCTTTCATGTGTCTTTCACCTGGTTCCTCAGAAGCTCCTCCTGGGGGGCCCATCCACCTGTCCGTGATGGCAGCCAGCTCCCAGCTGCACCCCGGGATTGCCCTTCCCTTCTTCCCTGTTTTGTTCTATCTGGTTCCCCCACTCTAAATCCCCAAGGTTATTTCTCAAAATAAACTGCCTACAAATAGGACATTATCTCAGACCCCTGCCTTTTTGGAAGTACCCAAGGCAAAGCATCTCTCTAACAGAGGACTTCTTAAGATTCTCTTCATCAAAGACAATACATCCTGCAGGTAGAGTTTCCATGCTGTGGGATACATGTTGGAGGCAGTGCTCTTCCTCTGCTCTCCTAACCCATAGTTACCAAGGTATAATCTCTTATGGCTTTTGTCATGCTAGATTGTCATGACTGCTTATTGGTTTGTCTTCAGGGACAGTATCTTTTCTGTGTCCACGTGCCCAACACCATATCTGGCATGAAGTCATTACTGAATAAACATATTCTCAATGGATGGAAGAATGAATGAGTGAGTTCAAGGGACCCAAGGTGGCCCCAGACCACCTATCATAATTAACAATTCACCCTACCTAACCAAAGCTATGTACCCCCACATACAAATATAGCATAGTATAAAAATAATCTCACAGAATTCAGGTACACTTTAGAGTAAGGAACATTCACACCCACAAAGGACACCTTTGTTATCACTTGCGCCTTTCCCTTGTCATTATTCCTGAGCCTCTTGCTTTGTAGCCTCTGAGTAGCTGGTCCCAACTTGGTCCCTTTTTCTGCCTTCCCAAGTGATCCTTTAGGTATAATTTGGATCTCCATAGACTTTCCTTCAGACATTCCTCTAGGAGGTAAGGAAGCCCTATCAAGAATTTCAGGTTGGGTGCCTGGGTGGCTCAGTGGATTTAAAGCCTCTGCCTTCTGCTCAGGTCATGATCTCAGGGTCTTGGGATCGAGGCCCGCATCGGGCTCTCCGCTCAGCAGGGAGCCTGCTTCCTCCTCTCTCTCTGCCTGCCTCTGCCTACTTGTGATCTCTCTGTCAAATAAATAAATAAAATTAAATTAAATTAAAAAAAAGAATTTCAGGTCACGGGGTGCCTGGGTGGCTCAGTTGTTGAACATCTGCCTTCAGCTCAGTTCATGATCCCGGAGTCCCTGGTTCAAGCCCTGCATCAGGCTTCCTGCTCAGTGGGAGGCCTGCTTCTCCCTTTCACTCACCTTGTGTTCCCTCTCTCACTGTGTCTCTCTCTGTCAAATAAATAAAATCTTAAAAAAAAAGAAAAGTAAAAGAATTTCTTCTTCTTCTCCTTCTCCCTTGCCTCTCCCTCTTCCTCTTCCTCCTCCCCCTCCTCCTTCTCCTTTCTTCCTTTTTCCTTCTTCTTCCTTCTTTCTTCTTCTTCTCCTTCTCCTTCTCCTTCTTCAAGATTTTATTCATTTAAATGACAGAGAATGAGACACACATACACAGAGAGAGAGGGAACACAAGCAGGGGGAGTGAGAGGGAGAAGCAGGCTTCTCGCCGAGCAGGGAGCCTGATGCAGAGCTCGATCCCAGAACTCTGGGATCATGACCTGAGCCAAAGGCAGACACTTAACAACTCTCTCTCTGTCAAATAAATAAATAAATAAATCTTTTTTTAAAAAGATTTATTTATTTATTTATTTGGCAGAGAGAGATTACAAGTAGGCAGAAAAGCAGGCAGAGAGAGGAGGAAACAGGCTCCCTGCTGAGCAGAGAGCCCAATGTGGGCCTCCATCCCAGGTCCTTGAGATCATGACCTGAGCCGAAGGCAGAGGCTTTAACCCACTGAGCCACCCAGGCGCCCTCAAGTGCAGTCTTAACGTCTTATTTCCTATGAAACATTTGAAACAACTGCAAGTTTGTACATGATCTTTTTTTAAATTTAGTTTCCCATTTAAATGAAAAATTGAACTCACAGCAATGTCTGCTACTAGAGTCGTAGTTGTAGCAGATTGAGGTAAGGTTCATCTTGCCTTGCTAACAGCCAGGGTTTTTTAGGAGGAGGCTTTTGATTTCAAGTAGCAGAAACTCCAAATCAAACCTCTTTGAACAATAAGAAATGTATTATCTCGCGTAACAGAAAGAAAAGAGGTCGGTGAAGTTCCCGGGCTGGTGGAGTCAGCAGTTCAGCGATGTCCTCAAGGACCCACGTTCTCTAGTCTACCAGGTTAAGTGTTGGCCTCATCTTTGGGAGTGAGAAGGTCATAACAGTCAGTCCCGGGCTTCACACCCAGACCCCAGAAGCCAGAGGAAAAAGAAAGACGACCTCATCCAGTGGTTTCTTTTAGGAGAAAAGAAACATTTCCCAGAGATCTCCCATCTGACTTTATCTCATATCTATAAAAGGGTCTTAGGTTGAGCGTAATCATACTCTAAAGCAAATAATCCCCAGGATGTGAGGGAGACCTGGCTGTAATGTCTGTCACCTCACTGATGGCCAAGGTTGATTTGGCTGATGTGGCCGTCCAGGTGAGTGTCCCCTTTCTCCCTCATGGCTCCATGTGTGTCCCTCCCAAAGCTGCCCACTCAGTGGAAGAGGGCAACCTACTTGATAGAGGAGGAGTGTTCTTCAAAGTTATTCAGGTAACTTCCAAACAAGCTCTAAAGGTCCAGTTGTAGAGGGTGAGGTCAGTCAAGCTTCTAAGATTCTAGATACATTCAAATGAGGTGCTGCATGTGGCAGCTTGCCTTTCTGAGGAAGGAAAGAGGGAAGGAAAGGGAAGGGAGAGAGGAGAGAAAGGAGGAAGGAAGGAAGGAAGGAAGGAAGGAAGGAAGGAAGGAAGGAAGGAAGGAAAAGGAGGGAAAGGAGGAAGGAGGGAGGGAGGGAGGGAGGGAAGGAAAAAAGGACAGAAGGAAGGAAGGAAGGAAGGAGAGAGGAAGGAAGGGAGATAAAAAAGGGAAGGAGGGAGGAAGGATGGATCCCCCAAATCACACTGGTCACACAACAAACATTTACTTTTTGCTTCATGCAAAGTCTACTGTGATTCAAGAGACTTTCAGTGATGGTGATCTCCATGGGTTGGCTCAGAAATCTTGTGGCACCTGTGTCTCCAAACATTCTTCTATAATAATTGTGGCAGAAGAAGAGAATGGTGGAAGGTCTTGTGCAACAATCTAATGCTGAACCCTGGGGCCATACTTGTCACTTCCCTTCATGGCCCATGAGTTATACGGCCCCATCCAACTGCAAGGATGGAGAAGCGTGATCTTCCCATGCCCTTGGGATGGACTTCAGAATCAAATAGGGGAGGGTGACAGAAAGTCTCTATCACCGTTCCCAGCTTGCGAGGCGGTGAGAGAGAGGTGAGCAGTGTTTATGGGCCGATCTAGAGTGGGATGGGTGTTAGGGACTGAACCATATATCTATTCCAGGTGGTTTGAACACTAAGGAGACAACAAATATAAACTGTGACATCTTGAAAATGACACAGAAATCACCGAGCCCATCGTTCTGGATTGGCCGTAGGTTGATTACCCAATCCTCAATTGATTAGCAGAGAAAAGAATGACCATTCCAGTTACCTGTCTTAGAATCTTACCAACACAGACCACCACCCTCTACCAGAGAAGTCCCTTCTGCCTAAACAGTTTGAATCAGGAGCTACAGACTTTTTGACATCAGGGTTCATTTGCACTTCACAACTGACTATTTGAGAGCCCATAAAATATGCTTTTCAACCCTGCAGAGCAATGTCTGTTAAATTAAAACTCTATTAAATCTCCAGCAATCAAGCCCCAGTCCTAGATATGAGAAGGAAGTAGGTGGGCAACTTTTGGAAGCTCTTATTTCCTACAAAACTAAACCTAGGACACCTTAAAGTCATGTCCCCTCAAGTTCCCAAAATGGGAGCGGAATCTTCTTCTCTAAAAGGTAGCATCTGCCACATTTTTTCAAAGTTCTTTTAGCCCTTTTGCCCATCCAGTGACCAGCTGCATGAAAATTCCTCAGAGAATTTTAAAACCTTGCACAAACAGGGGAAATAGGTAAATAAATAAATATAAACAGAAGCAGCCCCAGCTTGGGGACTCTGCTTGAATGGCTGTTGAATGGATTTTTATAGTCTCTCCGGCAGCCAGGGCGGCCTGCGAGGCTTCCCATCACAGCGGTCTGTCAGCAGGTAGAGGGCCCCCTATGGGCGTTGTTTTTTTCTTCACTTGATGGTTACCTTATTGAACAAATAACGAGTCTCATTAGCGTGTGAGGGAAAACAAAGTGATGTTTATTGAGCCTAATAGACTGATAAATCCAGTTGGCAGCCACTTTATTGTGTCTGAGATTAGTTACTTTGCGTCTTGGTGCTTTTCTGATAAGCTGGATGAGGAGGTCTCCAAAGGAAGCGTGGACACTTCTTACTGATTTGACTTACTGAAGAATGGAGACTTACTTGAATGCCACTGAGCCTGTTTTTAATATAGTTTTGTCCCTTTGTAAGCAGAAGTGTTGGCTAGCGTTCCTTGCTTGTCCCTTACAGTAGCAAATTTTGGATAATAGAAACTTGCTTCCACTCTGTGCCTCAGTTTATTCATCTGTGAAATGGACATAACAATAGTATCTATTGCAAGAGGTTGTTAAACAGGAAACAAGAAAGAGCAGAGAACCCAGCCATAGAGCCACACAAATATGCCCACCTGAATTTAGATGCAAGAGAAACTGAATAGAGGAAAATTGTCTCTTCAAGTTTGCTGGTGCTGAAGCAGTTGGGTGTGCTTTGGCTGTGGGGTGCAGGGGAGGCCCTCCCTTACTTTCACATCGCATGCAAAACTTAACTCAAAATGGGTTTAAATGGAAAATGGAAAGCTATAAAGCTTTTGGAAACAAACATAAGGAAAAGGTCTTTAGGATGTAAGGCGAGGCAAGGAGTTCTTATACTTCACACCAAAAGCACAATCCATAAAAGGAAAAACTGATAGACTAGACGTCATCAGAATTTTAAAGTTTGCTCTGTACAAAACCTGTTAAGACAAAGAAAGAACAAGTTACAGAGTGGGAGACCATATTCCCATAAAGATCGGTATCAGGGCACCTGACTGGCTCAGTGGGGAGAGTGTGTGACTCTTGAGATTGGGGTTGTGGGTTCAAGCCCCACATTGGGTACAGAGATTATTAAAAAAAAATAAATAGATAAACTTCTTTAAAAAAAAAAGGCTAGTATCTACAATACATAAAACTCAAAAACTCAAAACTCAACAGTAAAAAAAAGTTCAATAGAAAATGAAAAAAAGACCTGAAGAGACATTTCATCCAAAAATATGTAGAAATGATAATAAGTCCATGGAATTATGTTCACCATCATTAGGGAAATGTAAAACAAAACTACAATGAAATATCAGTGTATCTCTACCGGAAAGACTAATATAAAAAATAGTAACAACACCAAATGCTGGTGAAGATGTGGAAAAACAGAATGACCCATACTGTCCTTGTGGGGATGTGAAACAGTCTGGCAATTGCTTAAGAAACTAAACATGCAACTATCATACAACCCAAAAACTACTCCTGGGCATTCACCACAGAGAAATGAAGACCTAGGTTCGCACATAACCCTGTATGGGAATGTTTATTTATAACAGCCCAAAGCTGGAAACTACGCAGCTGTCCTTCCCCAGATGAATGGTTAGACAGCCGGTGGCACAACCATATTGTGGAATAGTACTCAGCACTGAAGAGGCGCGAATGACACATGAAACAATCTGGGTGAATCTCCAGAAAATTATGCTGAGTGGAAAAAAAACCACAAACGATTATGTGCTGCATAATTCCACTTATATTAATGACAAATGTATAGAAATGAAGAACAGGCTAGCGGTTGCTAGGGGTTAAGGAAGGGAGGGGGTGAGAGGGAAGTAGGTGCGTCTATAGAAGGCCACCAGGAGGGTCCCAGTGGTGATGGAAATACTGTGTATCTCAGCTGTATTGATGTTGATATCCTGGTTGTGACACTGTTCTATGGGTCTGCCAGATATTACCACCAGGAGAAACTGGATAAAGGAGACACAGGCTCTCTCTCATTTCCTACAATTACATGGGAATCTACGATTATCTCCAACTAAAAACTTTACTTAAAATAATTAAATGAGTTGATATCCATGACAGATGCATGGTAAGTCTTTCATAGATATTAGCTATTCTTGGGGTGCCTGGGTGGCTCAGTTGGTTAAGCAACTGCCTTCGGCTCAGGTCGTGATCCTGGAGACCCAGGATGGAGCCCTGCATCTGGCTTCCTGCTCAGTGGGAAGCCTGCTTCTCCCTCTCTCACTCCCCTTGCTGTGTTCCCTCTCTCGCTGTGTTTCTCTCTGTCAAATAAATAAATAAAATCTTTAAAAAAAATAGATTTTAGCTATTCTTGATTACACTTTCCTCAGTCACCTGATACAACTTCTGTTTTGTCCCTCTGTCCCTTCTGAAATACCATGTGGGATGGCACCGTGGTGATGCGGGGCCAGCCAGAGTCATCCTCAACTTCCAACCATAACACCGATGATTATAAATCAGTTCTGTGACATCAGACAAGATAAAACCTTCCTCTGATCTTATTTTCTTCATGGGGGAATGAGGGGAATCATCCCCCCTCTATCCTCATCACAGGGCTTTTAGGTTTGTTTGTTTGCTTGTTTAAGAATCAGATGATGTGCAGGGAGGAGGGGGGCTCTGAAAGCTGTTAAGTGCTACAGAAACGCTTCACATTGAACATACATTTATTAAATACCTCGTATACATCTACTATGGCTATTACTAATAAATATGACCATTTACTCGCTTGAAACCCTTGTTGGAATTTGGCATGCAAATTTCCTGAGTGTTGCTCATTTGCATTGGAAAAAAGGAAAGAGGTGGGAGGCCTTTTGAAGCCTTTTGAAAATTGAGCTCAGGGGGGATGAATTCTTATCAGTGGGCCCAAGGTATAATTGATTTTCTGCACAATGGTTCATAGGTGCTACTTTAACACCCTGAGTAGGAGGAGGTTGGAAATGTATCCCAAGGTGCAGCTTTAACTTAAAATATCTATATAGTCAGTGCCTTCACTCTGGAGCAGGCTGAGAACTCTCGGGGTTGGATACCCCACCTTTCTACCAGCTGTGTGAATATGTGGATGTAGGGACCTGCTCCTTATTTCTTAACCCACTCAGAGAATTGGGCCTTAGGTTTCTCATTTTTTTCAGTGGCAGGATGCCAAAAGCACCTCTTTTCAGGCCTGGATCACAAGGTTAGAGAAGAACACAGGGCAAGCCCACCATGAAATACATATTAATATTATAACAACCCTTTCAGGCTTCACTGTTGCTATGTCAACAAAGCAGCTGGGGAAATTGGGTCTTTGGGAAATTGGGAAATGAGGCTGGCTTTGGCAACATGGCAAATGTTTCCTTCTCTCAGAACAATTGGTTTTTGACACCAGTCAGCCTTTTCCTACCTACCTGTCTCCTGCTTATTTGTGAGAAAATTGAGAAGCAAAACAATAGTCATTACGGTTGGGGGTGGAGGGTGCCTGAGTAGTTCAGCCGGTTAAGCATCTGCCTTAAGCATCTGCCTTCGGCTCAGGTCATGATCTCAGGATCCTGGGATCGAGTCCTGCATCGGGCTCCCTGCTCATCAGGGAGTCTGCTTCTCCCTCTCCCTCTGCCCCTCCTCAACCCCCACTTGTGCTCTCTTTCTCTCTCAAGTAAAATCTATTTTTAAAAAGAGGGGGTTGGGAGTAGGGAGCTTCAGCGTCATGGAAAAAGCAACAGAAATCAGAAATAAAATGATTTCCCTCTCCCCCTTCTCACTTGCTTATGTAAGTTTTTCGGTGCCAAACTAGACTCCACTGGCCTGAACGTGGATTCTGTACTCAGCTCTGCAACTTTGGGTGAATTACTGGCTTACTGGCTTCATCTCAGTCTTAATTAGCTCATCTAATGAAACAAAGGTATATTCATAGAACCAGCTACATAATTTGGGGGGCTCAATACAAGATAAAAATGCAGGGCCCCTTATTCAAAAATGAAGAATTTCAACATGATGACAGCAGAACATTAAACCAAAGCACAGTGCCTTTCTAAGGACAGAGCCCTGTGTGAAGGTCCAGGTCGCAGACCCGTGAAGCTAGTCCTATACATCAGTTATGACTCTAGCCTCCAAATGAGAGAAACCAAATCACACTCATACCTCAGAAAGATAATTGAGTGGGTATTTGCTGTGGTATCATGGAAGCCAAGGGACAGTTGAACAAATGAGGGGCCATCAACAACCCTGGTGAAAAAGCCCAGACCATCCCTGAGCTTTCTGTCTTACAGCTTCAGCCACCAGAGACTCACTGACTTGCTCCCCTGGCCTCCTAAACATGAACGCTTGGGAAGGGCCTCCCCAGCCTAGATCAGGTCAGATGCCCTATCCAAACCAGTCAGCCCTGCATGGGAGCCCAGCTGGATTTCAGAATACGGGTAGAGGGCCAGCCAGTAACTCCACAGCTGTCCTGTGTGCTGTCGGGACAAAGGTGGCCGACTTCACCTCAGCGCTGCTGCAGGGGTCTGGAGAGAGGTGGAGACAAGACGCCCGGGACCGCACTGGACAGTCATGAGCACAGACCGCCATGCTGTCTCCCACGAGAAGGGTTGACCCAGGCGCTTGCATTCGCCGTCTGTGGACTAGAGTCTGTGAGCTCGGAGTTTTCTTATGGCCCTAACATTCTACAGTATTTCCTCTCTGCTCATCCTCATCCCCAAAATCAACTTCCAGGATGCCTTCGTCTGTCAGGATAGTTTATTTCATTCCACAGATGTCGGTGAAGTGTGATTAAATCTTTTAAATTTAAATGGATGTATTTGGAATACACAAGAGAAATGCTCTAGCTGAAGCAATTCGGAAGCGAATCCTTCGGTAAAGCAGACTCTTACTTAAATTGAATAGCCGCTTAGCTCCTTAGCAATTCTGAATTTTTATGTAGAGTGCTTTGCTTAAGATAGAGAGACCAAGGCTCTGACTTGGAAAGACAACCGCTGAGAAGGGGATGCGTCTGCAGAGGACAGAAAAATGCACCAACCGGCCTCGCTCTATCGCACTCCCACCTGAGTTTTCCTTCACCTGGACCTCCTTGGGAGCCTTGTCCCCTTCCAGGATGCCCGAGTGTTTATTCCAGTTTTTTTCTAAAGCAGTTGCAGTTGTCCTCGTTAACTTTTTGTTGGTACTATGAGGAGTGACAGAGCATTAGGCCACTGCTGCCCAACATGTGGCTAGCAGCCCTTGAGAGCTAGCCCGACTGCCTATCCTCACCAAATCAGGACAGGCTGTATGTGTAAAATACACGCTGGATTTTGAAGACTCTGTATGAAAAAAGAATGTAAAATATCTCAGTATTCTTATGTAATGATTACTTGTTGGAATGATCCTTTTTTTCATACATTGGGGCAAATAAAATGTATTATTAATTTCATCTGTTCCTTTTTACTTTTCATGTTTATTTATTTAAGTGTTTTAAGTGATTCCCTAGACCCAACTTGGGGCTTGAACTTACAACTCCGAGATCAAGAGTCACATGCTCCACCAGCTGAGCCAGCCAAGTGCCCCTCTTTTTAACTTTTTTTTTTTTTTTTTTTTTTTTTTTTGGTATCAAGTAGACGCTATGCCCAGCATGGCACCCAACACCGGGCTTGAACTCATGACCCTGAGATCAAGGCCTGAACTTTGATCAAGAGTCAATGCTTAACCAGCTGAGCCACCCGGGGCCTTTTCCGTTTCAGTGTGGCTACTAAGAAAAGTAAAGTTCTTGGAGGGGCTTGCGTTCTACTTCTGTTGGAGGGAGCTGCTCTAGAGCCCACTGTCCCACAGTGGTCCTGGGTGTGGCTACGATGCCTCATTGGTTAAGGGTTTTCCAGAGCAGAAGAGGGGAGCAGGTCAGACTAAGGGAGACTAGATAGAGGACAGAGGTAAAAGGGGTGGAGTGAAGCCTCTTCTGCTCCAGGGCTAGGCTAACAGCAGTGTCTGAAAGAAGGCTGCAGAACTGTAGACGTGGAGCCCCAGGCAACTTCTACGCTCCGGGTACCTTTTCATCTGCCCTGTTGCTGAGGATTCTAGTGGGCTGTAAATCCTCCAGACTCCTCCCATCAGAAGGCGTGTCTGCGCCCCCCCCCCCCGCCCGCACCCCACCTCAGGCCTGCCCCGCACCCCACCCCTCGAGTCTGCGCAGGCTCCAGGACTGCTCTCCGAGTTCTGGGCCCAGCCTTTACGTTTCCTCCCTATGGTTTCTGCCTCCTTCCTCTAGAGCCTTGAGCCAGCCTGCCCAATGTCTACGCTGGGAAGAAATCGCACTCCTTCTGTGGAGAGAGGGGCCCCATGGGGGAGAGGGAACTAGCTGAGCCCAGCCTGCCCAATGTCTGCCCGGAGGTGCCAAGACGTCCAAGGGCTGCCATCTCAGATTCCTCAGACCAGACCAGCCACCAGCCCAGCTGATGGGACTGAAGAAAACAAATCACCTGGCAGAATCCCACCCAGACTCATGACCCAAGAATGTATAATAAAAATAAAACCAGTCCGTGTGGTAAGCCACTAAGTTTTTAGTGGCTGATGAGGCAGCACTAGTTAACAGGGACAACCTGCAAATCATCCACTGTTGGCTTGTGTTTGCAAAAAGACACCAGTGCTCTGGTCCAATATTCATTCCGTCACTCACCATTCCTTGGAGAACATACAGGTCTTGAAGAGGAAGTGGTAGAGAGGAAGGGATATTAAGGCCACTTTGTACAGTCTAGGCTAAGGAGTTAGATTTTATTCATGGGCAGTAGAGAGCCACTAAGTGATCTGAACAGGGAGTAATGTGATGAGAACTGTGCTTTAGAAACATTACTTAACAGCTTTGTGCAAAATGGCTTGGAGAAGGGAGAGATTAGGAGCGAGAAGGCCAATTAGATCAGCCAAAAATCCAACATCTTAGATGAAAAGCAAATTGTCAGGATCCAAGGGAGGGACAGAAGAAAAGTTGCTGCATTTCTCTGCTGGGGGACTTTGAGTCTGAGGGACACGTGGGAACGTCTAGGGCTGCTAGTGTCTCAGTGACGGGGGGCATTCCTAGCATTTGGAGGGCAGGGTCAGAAATGTTAAATGACCTGCAATGCAGAGGACAGTCCCACAAAATGAAAGACTGTCTTAGCCACTATGATAAGAATGATACTGGCAGATAGAATGCTCTACTAGATGCTGAGTCAGTAGAAGTCAGGAAGTGATCAAATGGAAGAGGAGCAGAGGGGGAGATGCGAGTGGATGGCCTTGCTGAGATTTCTAGATTTGATGAGGGTATCATAGACAGCGGTGGAAATTCAGGACGAGGAGCAGGCATGGGTGGAAGCCACGAAGTTTGGGGTGCTCATGAGGCCTTCAGCTGCAATGTCTCACACACAGCCACGTGGGTGTCAGGACACACTTGGAAGATAGGTCATGGGTGCAAGTTTTGTAAAGCCAGAAGCTCACTGTCCCACCTACAGTCTCCACCAGTCTGTGGGGTCCGCAGACCCCTTCTCAGCAGACCCCGCTCTGGCCTGGGTCTGGCCGTCAGCAAGCACACAGTGATTATCAAGGCCCGGAAGGTTGACTGTGAGGTGAGGCGGATGCAGGACCAAAGAGCAGCAAATCCTGGTCTGCCCTCTGCTCCTCACCCACCAAGCAGACGCAGCCATTCAGCCGACCCATGAAGCCGAGGGTTTGAACCACCCGATGAGAGCCAGGGGGGTGATGCCAACTCTGACTGGGGACCATAGCTCCACGGAAGAACCCTCATCACAAGGGTCTTCCTTCATGAGGGGAAAGAGTTCTCATGGGACCACAGGAGAGCCTCTAAAATGACAAGCCAGTGCTCCCCCAAAAGAAAAGAACATTTCAGATTCAGACAATGGGAAACACAAGCTTCCCTCTCTCCCGCTCTTCCTTGAGTCTATTCGAACCTAAAGCTTGTCTTCCCAAGGGCTCATCTTGTCCCTACTCTTTTCTTAAGGACCGGTGAGTAGGAGCCCACCTCGTTTCACCGGTGGCCCACATCAGATCTGAGCCTGCCCACTGCTTCAGTCTGTTCCCTCCCCTGTCCCTGGGGACCTGGGCCAAAGGGCTTGTTTCCTGTGTGAAAAAGAAAGCAGGACTCGGCAGTGGGAGGATCCATTGTCATTACTGAGGTGCATTACATGACAAGCAGATCTGGGGGCCCAGAGCAGCTAAGCAACAACTTTGCTCCCCGGGGCAGTATCTGAAAGTGATGTCACCCCAAAACCCGATTCAAATTCACACCTTTTAACCTTCACAATCATCTGAGATCCATATCAAGTTTTGATTCCGGTAAGATGCCTCGATATTCTAAATTATTTGTCAGCCCAGCACGGCAAATAAACATTTGTGAAATTCATTTCAAAAGATGTTAACACTGGTGAAACCCACGTGCCCCCAGAGGGATTATACAAATTTCCATGTCAAATATTTGAGGCAAAGCACTTGTAGAGAAACAGTGTTTTTTTGTGTTTTGATGCCTTTCATTTCCATAAACTAGATTACTTTCTGAAATTACTTTCACACAGAGAACAGTTTCTATTGAATTCCAGTCAGTGAACTCCTCTGAGTGTGAGGTGAATAAAATATCTCAGGGCTGTGGGGCTTCCTTCGCGCATATGCACCCCGGTTGTGTATGGAAGGCAAACCAAGTTGAGATGTTATCTTTAGAGAGCTCAAGTACCTAGATCTGCTGTCTTACGGTAATTGCTAAACAACCAATTCATTTAGAGCCTAACAAGGAAGCTCTAGGGCTTTCTCTTTCCCGCCCCCCCCCCCCCACCTGGCTAACAATGACTCCGGCTCTGTTGTTAACCGGAGATTTGCTGGCAGGCAGCGGCTCGCTCCTGCGAGGTTCTCCAACAGTCCAAGTTTTATCTGCTTCTTGCAAACACTGATTCTGCCAAAAAAATTCTCGCAAAAAAATGTGATCCGAGGAAACATTGTCCTATTGTCCTAGTTCTGTCAAGCCCATAAAATTAAAATGGACGTATTTTTCTTAACGGGGGGGGGGGGGGAAGCGAGAGGGAGAAAGTAGTTGAGGGCCCAAAAAGAAGAAAGAGGAGGTAAATGTCACTTGAAACAAACAGGCATTTCCGGTAGGTGTGGGCTCTGAGAGGCTGTGGGCCAGAACCGGGATTCCTGTGGGGGTGGAGGGGGTGGGGACCAAGGGGACAGTCTCTCCTTAGATAAAGCCACTAGGCGGTCTTATCTTCCAGGCCTAGTTGGGAGAGCTCTGGGATCTTGGGGAAGACGTTTCTTAGCAAATTTAACCTTGACTGGGTTTAAAATAACCAAGTGATTAGCACGTGAGCGTTCCTCCTCAGCCAGGGTGCGGCCCTGTAAACAGTAGCCCGGGCACTCCCCCAGGAGAGGGAGGGAGAACACCAGGGAAGGGCCTAGAGCAGGCAGGGCTGGTTTTTTGTTTTTGTTTTATCCAGAGAAGCAGAGGTGAAGAGAACAGTTTCCAGCTTGACGGCTCCGAGCAAAGTGAAAGCCACCGGAGGGTGTAAACTGAAGGTCCAGATGATGTGATTTGCTTTTGTAGCCAGATCACAATGGCTGCCCAGTTCAGAGTAGACCAAAAGGAGAAAGGATTAAAAGCTGGTTGGAACAGCCAGAGCGAGATGTGATGGCGGGTTAGAGAAGAGTGGTAGTGGAGGAAATGCTGAGGAAAGGTTGAATTCTGGATGTATTTGAAGGCGAACCAATCCTTTTGGGATATGGGGAGAAAGGAAGAGTAAGGGATGAGCCCAGTTGGTTGTCTGGAGCAGCTGGAACAATGAAGTCGCCATTGACTTGCATGGAGAAGGCCGTAAATGGAAACCAGGCCTTGGGCACACAGTCTTCATTTTGCGATGTCTGTTGGACTTCCCAGTGGAAAAATCAGGTAGGCAGAGGGCATGGACTTGTCAATTCAAGAGTCAACTATTTACAGATGTTTTTTGAAGCCTTGAAACTGGATGAGATCACCAAGGAGGCTAAGGCAAAGATAAAAAGAGGTCCTGGGGCGCGTCAACATAGGGCATATTTGCAGCTTATCAAACTGTAATTACAAATGCAAAATAAGCTAACTTTGTATAGAAAAAAATTAGCTATCTGATCCCTTCCTGGGCCCTGGAGGATTGAAACACAGGATGTGTACATTATCAAGGAGACAAGGCAAGGTCACTAGGAAATGATGACATCCAAGGGGTTGGGAGGGACTGGGGTGATAGCTATCACCTTCCCCAGACTGGCCCAGGAAGGGGAGGGTATCACAAAGCTCACAGGAGCAGCTGAGAAACACTGGCTACGCCGAGGTCATTACAGAGGTGACAGAAGATAAACAGAGAGGAACGGAGAAAGCTCAAGGAACAATCCCTCTTTGCAAATTTTCCTTAGGCTCCAGTTCCTCCTCACTCCTCCCCTTTTCTCGGGGTGGGGGGGGAAGAGATTGGAGACACTGCACTCCACAGGGCCAGCCCGGACTCCCTTTCCCCATCCCCCCACCTCTTCCTTTTTTCTTTATCTCCCTGCCACTGCCCAGGATCTCAGCAAGTCTCTTTATTGCCATAATCACCAGTTTAGAAACCCCATGAGGACGTGACTTATCCTTAGTGCCTGGAACTGTGCCTAGGATACAGCAGGCACTCAATAAATACGTATTCATGAAATGGGTGATGTGCTGAAAGGCAGTGAGGGTTGGTTTTTTTCATCAGCTGTCCCAGCCTCAGTTTTTTGAACTACAAAATGAAAATCTTATCTACCTATAGGTTGTGAGAATTAAAATATAAATGAGGTTATTTTTGTAAAGTGCCTGGTCTATAATGGCTACACAAGAGAAGTTTTCTCCCTACCTCCCTCCACTGTGGTCCCGAGAGAGGCAAATGGAAACCAGGCCTTGGGCACACAGTCTTCATTTTGCGATGTCTGTTGGACTTCCCAGTGGAAAAATCAGGTAGGCAGAGGGCATGGACTTGTCAATTCAAGAGTCAACGCCCAGAGAATTCCAGCTCTGATGTCAGCGATGCAACCTAGCTTTCAGCTCGGTGGATTCTCTCCAGTGTCTCAGCTTTGTATGGAGGAAAGTTCTGGATGTCAGAGAATGAATTTTCACGATAAGAACTGTCATAATGTAAAATAACAGGATTACCAAGGAGTATATCAGAAAAGAACCATATAACATTTCTCAATGAGAACGTGGCTCATCGTAGACACTGGATAATATCTGGTGAATGAATCAATGGACACTAAGATCAATGAAAATTCAACCTAAAAGTAAAGGCTCTACTGCAACTTGTCCTTGATTATCAATAAATTTCATTCTAATGAAAGTAACCTACACTGCATTTTCAAGTGCTCTCATTTGTCAGTAGAATTTCCTTTGATCAAACACTAAAATGCAGAATTTACATTTCCGCATTGAAAAAAATTTTCTATTCAATTCCAAATTTCCTTAATTTTCTCAGAAAAAAATGGTAATTGCTTAGTAATTTGGCATGAGATTTAAGCACTTCAAACATCCCTCATCCTCCCCAGTCCTTTTTTCTGCTTTCTACACTGTACAGAACATGTTTCTTTCTTCTTGTAAGATCCTCATGAGAGCCCAGGGAAGTTCTGGGCACAGAACAAATAAACGAAAATGATGCCAAGAGGAAGGTTATGATGTTTGCCATCAATAAGAGAGTAACAGTATGCTCAGGATAGGCTGTGAGCAAAGCTCCTGAAGACTCACTCCCAGAAGGGTAGTTTGAGGTCATCTTGGAGAAGTTGTTCCTGGCGCTTAGAATGCCCAGAAGATTGGCGTGGGGCAGAACTCCACTTTGAGGTAACTTCTCCTGGATCAAATGGACCTAATGACTATGATTCAAAATCTATCAAAAGGAAAAAAAAAACTAAAAGCTGCTTCTTGGCTTGAGACGCCCATGCCAGATTTCTGCCTACAGCAAATTTTCATGGCAAAGCCAGTGGACGGTGAACATATGGGTGTGCTATTGAAGATGGCGGCCGGTGGGAGGCCACTGCCGGGGCAACTCCTGCTGAGAGTCAGCTGGAGGGGGCAGTCCCTCCAGGAACTAGTGCCCAGTCTGACCCTCGTCCCGCCGACCCCACCGCCTCCACCTCCACCCCCATCCACTCGTACCCCTGCCCTCACTGCTTAGGCTTTGAGTCTGTTCTGTAGCAGGACAGGCTCTCCAGGAAAAACAGTGAATGAAGTGTTTGCCATTTGCCAAGAGGGTCAGATACCGCAGGCCTCGCCTCTGACCCTCGGGAGAACTTGGAACAACCTGGAACTGACATTTTTGTGTGGAACAGGGCTGGAGAGGGTGGAGGTAGTGCGAGGACACAGTTTCTGAGCAGCAACTAACTTTTCAGGCCCTGGGCTTGCTTCCCTCTTTGGCCTTGGCTAGGACCAGGAGCCAGGGCATCCTGTAGGCTCCCCAATGGGCAGGACACATCTGAATGTCGCCCCAGGGCATCCCTTCTGGGAAGCAGGGCTGGAGCACATGGCCCAGCTCTGTCACTAACAGAGTTCTGGGGTGGCTGTGGTTTGAGGGCTTTCCTGGGCTCATGATCGGCACAACTTGTCTCAGAGGCAAGAATTGACTGTCACGTGGATGCGGAAACCAGACTCATGGAGACTTCAGGGGACTGTCTGCACG
This sequence comes from Spilogale gracilis, assembly GCA_004023965.1. Classification (NCBI taxonomy): domain Eukaryota; kingdom Metazoa; phylum Chordata; class Mammalia; order Carnivora; family Mephitidae; genus Spilogale; species Spilogale gracilis. The sequence goes on from PITA01002014.1 coordinate 75,062, forward strand.
CAAGTAGCTAGTAAGGGGCTGAACATGCTGGAATCAAAACGCCATGCCAAATTCAGGTTCTCAGTGAGTTTTTCCTGCCCTATGGAGTTGGTATTTCTCTTGCCATCTAGCAGATGAGGAAAGGACAGATCTAGCAGGGTTTACCAACAGAGAAAGCCTTGCTAGATCATCCAGTCACCCCTGTACCATCTCCCCAACCCCCACCTCGAGATGCATTAGACCCAAAGGAAGACAGGACAGCAGCTTTCGTTGTGCTTTTTAAAGAAAGCAAACTTAATCTTTGTGGATTCAATGCCAGTTCCAATGTCATTGGTGGTCTTCACCAAAATTAGCTCACACAGAGCCGTTGTGGCTTCTCCTTGCTCGATACTATATATAGTTATGATTTATACTTAACTTTTGTGGATTCAGATAAGGACCTTAGAGAGACACAATTACAGACCTTAATGTCACCTGAACTTTGCCATTCTTTTTTTTTTTAAATATTTTTATTTATTTATTTGAGATAGAGTGAGAGTGAAAGAGAGAGAGCACAAGCAGAGAGCAGCAGGCAGAGGGAGAAGCAGGCTTCCCACCGAGCAGGGAGCCCGATCGGGGCTCGATCGCAGGGCTCCGGGATCATGACCCATCCATAAGCAGATGCTCAACCAACTGAGCCACTCAGGCACCCTGGCCTTTGCCATTCCTTTTTTTTTTTTTTTTTAGATTTTCATTTGTTTATTTGACAGAGAGAGACCACAAGCAGGCAGAGAGGCAGGCAGAGAGAGACAAGGAAGCAGGCTCCCTGCTGAGCAGAGAGCCCGATGGGCTCCTCGATCCCAGGACCCCGAGATCATGACCTGAGCTGAAGGCAGAGGCTTTAACCCACTGAGCCACCTAGGCGCCCTGGCCTTTGCCATTCTTAAGGGAAAACAAGGCTAGCGGAGCTCTTCTCCACAACCTTGTGAGCAGCTGACTGGCTACACTTTATGGCCAGGGATGTTAACTTTATCTGAGTTATTAGTGAACAGGATTGGTTTTCTCATTTCTAGTGTCACATGGATGACTCTAGTTGCTTTGTATGGGTCTGTGACCACCTGTTGAGAGACAGACTACCTATAGACAGCAAGTAAACTGTCTTTTTTCCAGTTATGCTAACATGGGCAGCTGGGGAAACCTTAGACCCTTCTGATTTCTGATTTTTGTGGTCACGTAGAAGGCTTTTTTGACAGAGCCACAAAAGTCACCTCCATAAGTCCAGATAAAATCAGTTCATAACAACTTAACAGTTAGTACCTTACTGACTCAAAATATCTTGCAAAATGCCAAGGAACTTGGCTGACATAAGATAGCAGTCTCCAACTGACCATTCTCTCCCTTAGTGGGATCAGGCCTTACAGAGCCTGCTCAATTCTGCTCATAGTCCCTGCATCTGAGTCAGCTCTGGAGGGACCCTTTCACCTCAGTCCCCCCCATCTCCCTACCCCCTTCACTGTCTGACCCATGCCCCTCCCTCCACAGCCATACCAGCACTGACATTCATCTTCACCTCTGCGATCTCCTGATGCTTCCTCGCCTCCCTCCCTCCCCTTCATCACATACCACTCCTCAGGCTTGGAAGCAAGGTCTTCCTGCTGCTGTAGGGGTATTCCCGAGGCTCTTTTCTTGGGAAAGGAAATACTGTATTAGAGTCACCTCAGGAGAAAAATATTTGAGAGTTGGCATCTTTTTTTAAACAAATTTATTTATTTATTTATTTAAGAGAGAGAATGAGAGAGCACGAGAGGGGGGAGGTCAGAGGGGGAAGCAGACCTCCACTGAGCAGGGAGCCCGATGTGGGACTCAATCCCAGGACTCCAAGATCATGACCTGAGCCAAAGGCAATTTCTTTTTTTTTAGTTTTTATTTTATTATTTTATTTTTTTAAAGATTTTATTTATTTGACAGAAAGAAACATAGTCAGAGAGGGAACACAAGCAGGGGGAGTGAGAGAGGGAGAAGCAGGCTTCCTGCCTAGCAGGGAGCCCAATGTGGGACTCGATCCTGGGTCTCCGGGATCGTGACCTCGGCCGAAGGCAGTTGCTTAACCAACTGAGCCACCCAGGCGCCCCCGAAGGCAATTTCTTGACCAACTGAGCCACCCAAGTGCCCTGAGCATTGGGGTTTTAATCAGGCTCCTTGCAAAAAGCTTTAGGCATGTGTGAAGAAGGGCCAGAGACTCCCCAACAACACCCCGAAGGCCCCCGTTCTTGCGTGTGTTGCCACGGCCTAGAGGAAGAACCCAGGTGGCAGGGAGAACAAGCTCCCGATCCAGAGGAGCCCCCTGGCTAGTGAAGGTGCTACAAAGGGGCTGCCTGCCATTTTTGGTGGCCAAGCAAAGCCCTCTTCTCCAGGGCCTCTCAGGCTGGGGTGACCTGGGAGAGAATAGTCGGGGGGGGGCCTCTCCCCCACCCCCTGGGGAACCAGGTCACGCCCCCCCACCCTGCCTGTGTGGGATTAATGCCCCTCCCCCAGGAACTTCATGGCTGGGCCTTCCCAAGCAGCACGTGGCTGTGCTTGCCACATGGTGTCACATTTGGAAGCTCTGGCTCTGTTTTTCAGGTGGTTAATGCTTTGTGAAAACAAACACCTGGAGAAAGCAAACTTTTCTCGGAGATGCAAACAACCGTGGATGTTCGGTGTTTTGTAAAGACGGCTGAACACTGCTGGCTGCCTGAATGGCTTTATTACATGTGTGCGCCATCAGAAACGCCGCCACACTCCCAATCAACAGGGGCGATCTGGAACCGCAAACTTTGTGACAGAAAGACAAATGGGGAAATCTCGGGACCAAAGGAGGCCTAATTAGTATCCATACAGGAACCCCTCCAGTAACCTGGCAGTTTGCAGCCGGGGGAGGACACGCGCGGCATTGTCTTAGCAACAAGTTCATCAAACGTGTAATTAGCCACCGGCCACCAGCCACCTTTGCAAACTGGGTCTGAGCTGCTGCCAATCACAGACCGGCCAGCGGGCGTCTCTTAACAGAAGGCTAGGTAGATGTGCTCACCAGCAGGGGCAAATAGCTAGGCCTGTCTGGCTTTTTTACGTGGTGGACTCACAATTCACGATATTGTCCCCTGTGTTAATGAACTTGGATTTCAGGGGTCGGTTCCCCTCAAGTTACTTCCGGAGGAAGCAAGCCCAGGGCATCACTTTCTTTCAGAGTCGATTGACTGCTATGGAGGGATTTGGCCTGTAGAGGATGACCGTGGTTCAGACAATTAGTTTCCATCGTGGAGAGGAGTTCAAACACTTCCAACAGAGAGAGAGATTCGGAAGCCTGGCATTCCTAACCTCATACATCCAGCATGGTGAAAAAGGCCTCAGGATCCCCACCTTCCCATTTCAGCATTGCAGAAAGAATTAACTGGAAAATATTGTCTCTGCAAATAAAAAATAATAGTACATCCAATTAAGCATGACCAATAAAGATTAAAGCGTGTGACTTTTCTTTCTGGACATATCTGTCAATTCACTCTAGGACCAATATAGACTATTTCTCTCAGGAGGTGAGATTACAAAGGAAGAAAAATGTTCTCAGAGCTCAGTTGGTAATTAATCTTTGCATAGGACTTCCTCATAGTTCCCATTAATTACCAATATTCAATCATGCATTAAAAATGGATTTTTTTTCTTTGACAGAATTCAGCTGTTTATAAGACTATATCAAACTAACTTCTAACATAATCACAGAGCTTGGCCTTGCAAACCTTCATTACATTTTTATAAATCCTTTAGCAGAAGATTCCATACAAACACATTAATAATAGCCAATTCAGCAAAATCAACATGCAAAAAACAATATCAAAAGCAAACATAAACATATCAACCAACTGCAATGTGTGGCCTTTATTTGGATTCTGATTCACACAAACTGGATTTTTTTTTCCTTTAAATTATGACATTTTGAAATGATTGGAAATTGAACATTGACTGGATATTGTTAAGAAACACTATGAATTTTTAGGCATGATAACTGTATTGTGGTTATGTTGAAATGTTCATGGATAATGTGATGTCTGAGATTTGCTTCAAATTTATATGGAAAGGGGTGAGCATAGGTAAGACAATATTGACTATTAAGTGAAAAAGGCACATGGAAGTTCTTTATGTCTTTTCAGCCAGGTAGTATAGGGGGAAAAAAAGCAAAATATATGAAGTCAACACAAGGATTGTTTCTCTAAAGATTATCAAGAGCAATCACTTAATAATATTGAAAACCATCCTTTCTAATGATCACAGCTCCACACCAGAGGAGTCAAACCACAGACATGCTGATTGAATGGGGCTTGTCATTGTGTTTTGTCAAAGATCTGAATTGTCTCCTAACAGAACAATTTCTTAATTAACAGAAAATCAGGATCCTCTGCCAAATTCCTGGCTTCTTTTTGAAAAGTCGCAGGATTGGGGCACCTGGGTAGCTCAGTCAGTTAGGTGTCTGCCTTCATCTCAGATCAAGATCTCAGGGTTTGGGGATTGAGCCCCATGTCAGGTTCTCTGCTCAAAGGGGAGTCTGCTTCTCTCTCTCCTTCTGCCCCTCCCCCCACTTGCGTGTACTCTCCCATTTGTTCAAATAAATAAATAAATAAAATCTTTAAAAAAAAGAAAAAGTAAAAGAAAACTCACAAGAAGTGGCATCCCCAGGCCCGTGTTCCTCAGTGCAGTTGTTGGTACCTGAGCAGAGGCTGCCCCTTGTGGGTAGGGCAGGACTACCGGGTGTCAGCCCCGACCGGACCCACTGAACTCATTGCGGTGATGGATGGACTGGGCTGTGGCCCGCCCTCCTAGAGCGGTTCTCCAGCTGTGGGTGTGGCTCAGTCGGTTAAGCATCTGCCTTCGGCTCAGGTCATGATCCCAGGATCCTGGGTTCCCTTCTCAGTGAGGAGACTGCTGCTTTCCCTTCTTCTGCTCCTGTGCTTTCTCTCTCACACACAATTAAATCAAGTCTTAAAAGAAAACAATAAATAAATATCCTTCGGGCTTATTCCAGGACCCATTGCCTGAGGATAAATGGCTTCAGATCAGGTCTTCAGCAACTACAGCCAGCCACCCACAGTTTCAAAGCAAGCCGCTCTTCCCAGAAAGGGCACAACTCTCTCAAGGGCTGGAAAGGACCTGAAGACCACCTAGCCTGACTTAGCTACAAATTAGACTCCTTGCAAGGGTTAAAATTTTTCAAAGTACAACCTTCATTTGAGGCCTTTAAATCAGACTCTTGGGGGTGACATATAAATCCATCGGGCTTTTTTGCCAGCCTAGCCATTGGCCTACATGGGCCCCACCGGTCAGGCAGCCTTCGCTACTTGTCATCGCCCAGATATGCCCCGGACTTCTCCTGCCTTCACAGAGCCTTCTGCTGTTCATGTTTCAAAAATGTCCTCTGCCGGGACGCCTGGGTGGCTCAGTTGGTTAAGCGACTGCCTTCCGCTCAGGTCATGATCCCGGAGACCTGGGATCGAGTCCCACATCGGGCTCCCTGCTCGGTGGGAAGCCTGCTTCTCCCTCTCTCACTCCCCCTGCTTGTGTTCCCTCTCTGGCTGTGTTTCTCTCTGTCAAATAAATAAAATCTTTAAAAAAAAAAAAAAAAGTCCTCTGCCTGCTGAAATCCTTTCAAATCTTCCAATGCTACCTCCTGCCTACGCCTTCCCTGATCTCATTCCCCAAGCAGGATGTTTTTCCCTGTCCTGAAGTCCCAAAGCAAGTCATTTATAGTTTTATTTTCTTTCTTTTTTTAAAAAAAGATTTTATTTATTTGACAGAGAGAGAGATCACAGGCAGGCAGAGAGGCAGGCAGAGAGAGAAGAGGAAGCAGGCTCCCTGCTGAGCAGAAAGCTTGACATGGGCCTGGATCCCAGGACCAAGATCATGACCTGAGCCGAAGGCAGAGGCTTTAACCCACTGAGCCACCCAGGCGCCCCATTTATAGTTTTCTTATAATGTGTACTCTATTCTACCTTGTACAACAGCCATTTCATATACCTGCCTTTCTCTAGATACTAGATCTTAATCTCCTTGAGGCCCAGGGTTGGGACTCCATTGTTTTATCCGTAAGGTTGGGATTCCATTATTTTATCCCCGTATTGTTCAGAAACAAGTATTCCAAGATGTCAATAAAATAAACTGATGCGAGTTGCGTTAAATCACTGGGATCCCATTCGTTTGATCATCTTAAGTAACACACACATAGTTTTTTACGTTTGTCTTATGTTTTGTTGATTTTTTTTTTAAAGTATTTTATTTTATTTTATTTATTTGACAGAGAGAAACACAGCCAGAGAGGGAACACAAGCAGGGGGAGTGAGAGAGGGAGAAGCAGGCTTCCCGCCGAGCAGGGAGCCCGATGTGGGACTCGATCCCGGGTCTCCGGGATCATGACCTGAGCCGAAGGCAGTCGCTTAACCAACTGAGCCAGCCAGGCGCCCCTGTTCTGTTGATTTTTAAGATGGGGAGTTGGAGGTAGGTATTAATATCATTTTTGAGATGGGAATATTAATAGTAACAAGAGTATCCTGCTCCAAGCCACTTGGAGCTGATGACAGGAAAGGGAGCTGGAAGCCCAGCTTGTTGGCTCTCCTACGGGCCCTTCTTATGCTGCCCTGCTCTGTGTCTGGCAGAGCCGTGACACGTGATGGGGTTATTCACTCAGGGGCCAGGAACACTGGGGTCAAAGAGGAGAGCATCATCTTAGAAATCCAAGCTGCCTGGAGACTTTCTACAATCAGCAGCTGTAGGACACTCTGTCTTTATTACCACCCAGGCAGGATCGAAGGTCTCTAAAAGGGACACTGCTGACCTCCCACCCACCCTGCCCCAGCCCTTCCCACGGATGAGAGCACTCAGCAAAACTGGCACACAGTAGGTCCTCAGTACATGGTGGTTCTTGACCTATTATTGTTACTCAAGTAACCTGGCCAAGTCCAAGTGCAGAATGAGGAGCATGTATGTTGAGTGCCCCGAAGCCCTCAGTCACTGGCCTTCTGGAAAACCCAGGGCAGTAGTGCTTATTTCTTAAATGATGGAAACTTTTCAGAGTTAAAGAAAGCTATGAGTCACTCTTCCAAACAGGGGAAAAACATACAAATTTTATATAACAGCTCAGGGATTTTGTGACCTGACAGAAGCTCACCGTTCTTGACCCCTGGCTGAGAAACTCTGCCCCACAGTGGGTGAGCCTCTGACAACGGGCCTGGGAGGCAATGCAAAGTGCCGACTCTGTGGGGCTTGTGGTTGTACTCATAGCAACTGCTTCCTGGTCACATGGCCTTGCACAAATTACATGTCCTCTCTGCTTCTGGTTGTTCTTAGATGTAAAATTGGGGCCTCACCCCTTCACCCACAGGGGTTGGAGAGATTAAAAATGGGACAGAGTTGGGAGTTTTTGTAATGCCTGGCACTTTATAGATGCTCAATAAAGGTTATTTCCATCTCCCCCAGCAGAAAGGACTAGAACTCTGTCTAACTGATAACAAGGCCGAGAGAACATGAACAGTCAACATATTTGACATGTCCAAAGTCTCATCAAATCAGAGGACTCTACCACATCCTGAAGGTCAAGCCCTGGTACTTGGTCAGCCTGGGGTGGGATGATCTGCTTTCAGGGGTGGACTTTCCTTTTTCGAGCGGGACAGAGAAACGATTTGGCACATTTGAATTGCGATTGAATGTAAACAGAGCTCTCTCGTGAATCACTGGAGAATAGAGCTGGGTGCCTGGTGGATGTGTGAATTCTATTTTTATATTACACGGTGGTTCTGTTCTCCAATACCACACTCCAAACAAGAAAATTAAATTAAGCATTGCTTAAAATGCTTCAGACAATAATATAAATTTGTATTAAATGAATTTAGTGTCATTTTCTTGTTTGGAGTGGAAGGTGGGAAAACACTGGAGTGGTGGAAAGAGTAAATAGCTAACTCGATTAATCCTCTTGAAGGGAAGGATGGAGCCACACGAGTGCCTTTTGTGTGTGTTTGGTTAATATTTTACTGAAAATTGCTATTAGCTCTAACTGATCCGAATCAAAATCCGCTGTGTAATATAGGCAACAACTTCATAGCTGGCCTGACATGCTACTGTGCTGTTCAGGGAAATTAAAAAAAAAAAACAAAACAGAAAAATTAAGGGAGATCGGGGACGGTGGGAGCTCGAGATTGAAAATCCAGTAAATGGAAAATTCAAACCAAGTAGGGAGATAGGATGATTGGCAGAAAGGAAGGTTGGGCCAGGAGGAAGGAGGCTGGTACCAGGACCTGCTCTACTGGAAATCTGCTTTTTTTTTTTTTTTTTTTTTTAAATTCACGAAGGACAAGGAGAGTATTTGGAGGACTCTCAAAAAGAAATCCCAACCCTGCCCTCTAAGAGTCACCATGATAGTAACTCTCATTTTCCTCAGGATTCACCAAAGCTAGAGAGAGGATGGAGGGCGAGCCCCACACCGGTCCCAGCCTGAGGGGTAAATGTCGTTGGGAGGTCTTTTCACCCTTAACTTGAGGAGGGAGGGTCATTTTTTATTTCCTTTCACAGGGACATGGAGGTGGAGTGCCAAGAGCGGGGGTCCATCCAGTGGACGGTGCCTTGTGGAGCCCTTGCCTCAGAGCTCTTGTCCACGGTCCTCTCTCCAGTGGTGGGCGCCATGAGGCAGAGGCACTGGGAACAGGAGAAGAAGATCTGAAGGGCCCAGCAGGGTCCAGAGCTTGGGATTCTCCCCTTCCTAAGTCAATACAACTGGGAAAACATGGGACTCTCGTCACACCATCGCCCCATCCTACGGTACACAGGCTTCATGATCTGGCAGTTAGAATCCTGACTTTGGGGCACCTGGATGGCTCAGTCAGTTAAACACCTGACTCTTGGTTTTGGCTCAGGTCATGATCTCAGGGTCAAGATCGAGCCCTCTATTGTAACTGTAAATGATTGGGCTCAGCGGGGTGTCGGCTTCAGATTCTCTCTCCCTCTCTGTCCCTCTCCCTCCCTCTCAGTCTCTCTCTCTCAAATAAACAAATCAAATAAATAAATCTTAAAAAAAAAAGAATCGTGACTTTGCACTTATTTATTGTGAACAAATACATGCAGAGAATGAGGGCTGTTGTGGAGAACTAGAAGTGTTTAGCACTTTACTTTCCCGAGTAGAAAGTAAAAGTCCACTTTTACTGTTATTATTACTCCCAGAGATTCTGTGATTCCCTTCTAAGAAATGTGAGCCTAGACTAGAAGAACTGACCACAATTCAGATGATATCTCCCATCCTCCTCACATCACTGTGACTTAGAGTGTGAAACATCATACTGAACGGAACAATTAAAGATAGAAACAGAACGGAGATCATCTGGGGAAGCGGGGAAATGGGTCTTCCAGGAACTCTCTAAGAGGAGTTAATTAGTGTTGCCGAAAATTGATTTTGGCTTCAAGTCTCTAGGTAACTAAGACAAGGAGGAAAGTATACTAGGTTACGTGGCGTCCTCCTTCACCAAACCCATACATGTGCAGACGCGCGCGTGCGTATACACACACACACACACACACACACACACACACACACACATGCATGTGCTTGACTATCCAGAAATTCTCTTCTAGGAACTAATTTCCAAGAGAAATTAAGATGTGATTTCATGAATACCGTATATTGGGTAACAGGATGATGCTTTCTTCTCTGGCTTTACATATTCCAAGAGAACTCTTTCACCCACACGTGGACTGTGATGTCATAAGGCTCATAGTTTAATCGTGGCTTTGGGGAAGGGGAGCAGGGGCTGAGAGAATGGAGTGATAAGTGTTTTGTTTTCTCCAGGTTTTACTTAATACAGTGAGAGAACTTGGAGGACCCAGGACAATGAATAACGAACATGTCCTTTTGCTATTCCACTAAATTCTCTGGCTGGTATTGAATCACTATCAGCTCATGACAAAAATCTCCAATAAGTACTTACAGTGACAACATTTGATGCCAGTAGTTAAACTGAGAATCATTTGCTTTAGCCATCATACATGAGGGCAGAAAAGAAATATACCACTGACCCAGCCAGGCCCTATTTAGCAAAACATATTAAAGATGTTCACATCAATACAATGTGACTAAAAAAACAACAATGGGAACAAAAGAGAAAACACAAGCATAATTTTCCATCTTTACAAGCTCAACAAATACCATGTAGCATGAAACAGTAGCCATTCCTCATCAAACTAAAAAACAGAGTCAAAATGGATCTAATCAACAATTGACTATCAGCCACTAAAATAACATCAGCAAAGGTCGCTCAGGGAGTTATTCCGGCTAATCAATGCTGTGATTTTGACACATAAACATGAACTCTTGTCTTCTAGACAAATTTGGGAGTCTATCAACAATCCTGCCAAAGAAAACCATTTCTACTTATCCGCTCGGCAAGTATTTGTTAGTGTCCTACCATGTGCCACATACTGTTCTGGGCCCTTGGGATACATCAGTGAGGAAAACAAAGATCTCTGCCCGAGAACGGGGACATTCTCCAGAGACAGAGCAACGACAATCCATTTGGCAAATAAGATCTGTAATACATTAGCAGGTGATAAATGTTTAGGGTAAACCTCATTTGAGAAAGTGACATCTGAGAAAAGGTTTGGTAATGGAAGAGGAGCCAAGAAAGGTGTAAGATGACTGCCTGATGAATTCAGTTTTTACAGTGTATTTGAACTCAAATTTAACATGTCCCAGTCCACCCCCCAGTTTCTCTGCCCATCCCCTGCAGCAGGCTCTCTACAACTGTCTCCTCTCACTGAATGACATCTCCACTCACATGTGGAGCCTTTGAGACATGAGAGCACTCGTGTGGTGGTCAGGATGAAGGGCTTGGACCACAGCTGGCTGGCCTATCCCTCAGCGTTCTCGTGTACAAACTGGGGATGGCACATGGGCTACAGTGTACATGAAATAGATGTAAAGCACTCAAAATGGTACCAGGACTTCAGGCGCTCATTAAAAAAAAATGGTTCTTTCCTGGAGCACCTGAGTGGCTCAGTCAGATGGGCATCTGACTCTTGGTTTTGGCTCAGATCTGATCTCAGGGTCCTGGGATCAAGTCCCAAATCAGGCTCTGCAGTCCGCTTGTGGAGTCTCTCCCTCTCCTTGTGCCCCTCCCCCAACTCATGCTCTCTTTCTCTGTCTCTTTCGAAAAATGAATGGATAGATCTTTATTTTTAAAAAATTTTGTCTATTTTTGAGAATGAGAGAGCACAAGTAGGCAGAGCAGCAGGCAAAGAGAGAAGCAAGTTCCTCGCTGAGCAGGGAGCCTGATGTGGATGGAGCTCGATCCCAGGACCCTGAGATCATGACCGGAGCCAAAGGCAGACACCTAACCTACTGAGCCAAATCCTTTTGCGTCTTACTTCCAAATGTCTACCAAATACACTCACTTTTCTTCTTCAACACCCACCTAGTCCACACCACCATCATCTCTGCCAGCTTAAAATCCTTCAATATTTTCTCTTGCTTTTTGCATAACATGAACTCAGACATAGTCAATAAGGCCCTGCACTGTCCTGCTGGCCATCGCAACCTCGACTCTCACCAGGCTCCTGGCTGCCCTCTGACCTTCCATTCCTCACACCCAGCTTCTCCCTCCTACCACAGCAACACACCTCACTGCTCCTTCACCTGAGTAAGTACTACTCATCCTTCAGATCTTATCTAAAATGCCCCTTCCTCCAGGAAGTCTTCCCTGACCTCCTAGACAAAATCCAGTTGCATCCCTTGTAGACCACCCTACACCTGGGTGCCCTTCTTTGGAGCCTTTGCCCAGAGTTCGTTTATATGTTTCTCTTCCCCAACAAGTCACAGGCATCCTGAGCACCTTGCATTCCCACCGCTGTGTCTGCAGTGCTGGGGAGAGCCTGACCCTGGGAAAGATGCTCCGTAAACACTCAGTGAATGAATAATAGAGTCCCCAAATAACCATACGTCACCTCAGATGTTTGGATTGTTCCCCAAAAGCACAGCCCTCAAAGAGACACCAGGAAAGTCTCCAGGTAAGCAAAAGACACAATCTTTGCCCTTGAGGAATGTGAGAGTCTGGTTGGAGAGAAGCAGTTGAACACTTGCAAGCAACATATTGAGGGGATAGATCGGAGGGCACAAAGAATAATTAAAGGGCAGGACTAGCAAATCATGTCAGGCAGGGCTTTATGGAGGAAAGGAGTTCTGAGTCAGGTTTTAAAGGAGGTATGGCTGAAAGGAGAGAGGGGGCCCATGCTTCTTCAGTCCTCTTACCAGTTACTATTAAGTATGCTGCCGTCTGGGTCACCTTCTCAGGACTCAGTGCTGGATTCAAACCCGACTCAGCCGCGTACCAGCTGTGTGGACTTAGACACGTTGTTTTCCCTCTCTGTCTCAATTTCCTCATTGGCAAAATGAAGAGATTAATAGTTCCTGTCTCAGAGGGCTATTGTGAAGATTGAACCAGTCCATATGCAGAAAGGGCTTAGAATGGTGTCCCCTCTCCCCCCCAACACTGTGTCTGTGGCCATTTTTATAGCTGGTATTACACTACCATCATTAGTAGAAGGAATGGCTAGACAGAGGCAAAGAAGTGTTAATTAAATGCTGCAAATGGACTTTCTAGCATCCTGCCACAAATAACAGGTTTTTACTGGAAAGACCAGGAACCCAGGAGAACAAAGTGTTCAATCTGTTATTCAGTCGCGTTGATTTCAATTAGCATAGTGCCTGGCATCAGTGCTCCTTAAATACTTGTGAATGCCTGATTTTTAAAAAAATATTTTATTTATTTATTTGACAGAGAGAGAGAGATCACAGGCAGGCAGAGAGAGAGGAGGAAGCGCAGAGCAGAAAGCCCGATGTGGGCCTCGATCCCAGGACCCTGAGATCACGACCTGAGCCAAAGGCAGAGGCTTTAACCCATGGAGCCATCCAGGCGCCCGCCTGATTTATTTTTAACTATTTACTGATAATGTACAATATTCTTAGCATTGAACCAAATGCTTTATGGGCAGGATCATCCTTAATCCTCACACTACACCTATGAGGTAAGTACTATTGCTGTCTTGGCTTTTCACAAGAGGTTTAGGAAACCTAATTTACTGGAGGGCACAGTCAGCAAGTGGGAGATCTAAATTTGAATACAAATGGCTGATTCCAGAATGATTCATTAGTTAATAAAGAGTTTGAGTATTATCAGCAGCAAAACCCAGAAATAAGCAAGGGCAGAAAATACAAAGGTATTATGTTGGTAAAAAAAAAAAGTTCTTAAAGGGCAAGATATGAAGACAAAGAACTTATTTAGAAGCAAATATAGGACTACAGGTATCCAGTGATAAGGGCCTCGAAGTCAGATAAAATAAGTTCTCTCGGGCTTTGCCGAGAAGACCACACCTGGGTTTCTGGAGTGTTCCTTGCCTGAGGGCATGGTGCTAAGCACCACCTCTCACTCTGATCTGTTGTTTTAATTTTAGGGGATTGCTGTGACTCTGACCGAAACTATGATCCTTCTGTTGAGAAACACAGTCAGTCGTCTGTGTGCACGCACGCACGCACGCACAAGGGATAATATTTCTAGAGGATCTCGAGGCCTCTGAAGCCCCCCATGGGTCCAGGTAAAGAGCCCACCTGGTCTAAATTCAATCTTCGGCAACCTTGGGGTTCCCCCCAAGCTTACTAGTTAATACATGAGGAAAATAATGCCAAGAGAGGCCATCCTGCCAATGGAGAGTCATTGAGAACCAGACCTACTGCACCAAACACGCCCCACCCAATCCAGAGAGGCAGAGGGGGAGGGGTGGGAGCAGCAGGGGGGCTGCTAGGGAGGAGCAGCCACCCCTCTGGTAGTCTTGGATCCCATTTTCTCCAACTGCATTAGAATATATTGGCGCTGGGCTCTAGCCTTTCACGAGGTTAAGCAAACTCAGTGGAAAGCCCTACGGATCTGGGAACCAAAAGGGAAGTCCCCTTTGTGGAAAGTGTTCTCTAGTGGTAAGATGGTAATTTTTGTGATTTTGCAAGTCTCAGGATCGATTTGGCATTTAAACAAAGAATGTCATATAATGATCTGTATGTAATGCCAGCACCAAGAGAAGCACTGAGTTGATACTTCCCAGCTTATTGGTGATTACAATCTCTAATTACAATCATTGGGACATTTTAAAAAACTCCAGAAAATTGGAATGCATTCAATTGCCCATATTCAATAAAACTCCATGCAGAGGAAGATTAATGAGAAATTCTGGGTGAAAAAAATTTGGGGGAGTTTTGGGTGGGGGGCGCAAATGCAGAAGGAGAGAGAGAATCCCAAGCAGGCTCTATGCCCAGTGCAGAGCTGGACGCAGGGCTCGATCTTCCATCCCTACGATCATGGCCTGAGCTGAAATCAGGAGTTGGATGCTTAACGGACAGAGCCACCCAGACGCCCCTAAAGGTGAAAAGTTCTAGTCCATCTTCTACAGTGTCTGCTACTGCAAGAAATTGCCCACAATAAATATTTAATGCACTCAAGTACTGCTTTGTTCAACTTACATGACAGAAGAGGGATACTTAATTTGAAAAATGAAGTGTAAGCCATGTCACCAAACATGTATTTACCTGATGTTGAAGATCACATTTCTTATAACCACCTGTTCAAAGACATTTTAGGTTTTTACTTAAAAGATAAAACGAGGGCACCTGGGTGGCTCAGTTGGTTAAGCGACTGCCTTCGGCTCAGGTCATGATCCCGGAGACCCAGGATCGAGCCCCACATCAGGTTCCCTGCTCGGTGGGAAGCCTGCTTCTCCCTCTCTCACTCCCCCTGCTTGTGTTCGCTCTCTGGCTGTGTTTCTCTCTGTCAAATAAATAAAATCTTAAAAAAAAAAAAAAGATAAAATGAATCATCAATAACTAGGGATAAAACATTCATTTTTTTATATGCCAATATAATATCCCCTCCTATAGACCTAAAAAGAAATGAAGTCCATTTCAATAAGCAAAGCAGAAAGCCTGTACTTGAGGAAAGAATTTCTCTCTCTCTCTTTTTAAAAGATTTTATTTATTAATTTATTTGAGAGACAGAGCATGAGCTGGAGGGAGAGGGGCAGAGAGAGAGGGAGAAGCAGGCTTCCCCTGCTGAGCAGGGAGCCTGGTGTGGGCCTCGATCCTAGGACCCCGGGATCACTACCTAAGCTGAAGGCAGATGCTTCACCGGCTGAGCCATGCAGTTGCCTGCCCTGAGAGGTCCTCTTTCATAGTAGAATTAAAATTTTATTTTCAACAACCAGCAGAGCCTTTGGGTTTTACTGCCCCCCTCCCTTTTTAACAATCCAGTATAACTGACTGGATGGCGGGAAATGGGGCACGTGATCAGTGAAGTGGCTCTGTGTTCTACCTGAACCCCAAAACTTGATTGAGCCTCTTAACCTTCCCAGGATTCCTGGCATCCCCTGTCAGCCAGCGTTTCCAAAGTGGAAGGAGAAAGGATTCCCAGGAAATTCTAAGGAAGAAGGGGAACTGGGAAGAGGGACGTGCTCAGGCCAGCCATGTATCCCCCAGCCTGCAGGAGAAGCAGAGAGGTCGCAGAGAGGGGGCCAGAACTTCTAGCTCCTCTGGTTGACAATTCCTAAAATAAATGTTTTGTTTTTTCCAGCTAACAGTTGTTTTGCTGGACACCTACCCAAGGTAAGCTTTTGGTTGCTAGTCCCTGGACGATAGCCCTAAAAAAACCTCAGCCTCAAAAATGTGATCCCTGGGAGACCAGTGTCCAGGAATCTGGCTAGCAACAGGGACACCATTTCAAAAAGCCCTGAGTGGAGAGGGGACCCTTTATGTCGACCCACTCCAATGAAAATTGTCACGTTTTATATCACCATGAAATAACAATCAGAAGCCGGGGGAAGGCACACAATTTTCCCTGCCCAGTTGTCCCAAATGGCAGCCCTGCAGAAACCAATTATGCGAATAATATTTTCATACTAAAAAGGAAACGTGCGATTGCTGGTTATTTTGTTTTGAACGGATGTCATTTTTTTCCATTGGGGAAAATTTAAATGCAATTTTGTTGTTTCCCTTTCCTCAAAAATGTATCTCAAATGGCAATAAACCCCAGTTATGAGAATCTTCTAGTGAATTTTGAAGACTAAAGTGAAGGCGACCCTTTCTGCCCCAAGCTGCTTTCAGCCTTTAGTAGGTTAGCCTACGTGCTGGGGAATTCATTGCCCACTTAGTCCTGCCCTGGCCTCATCCAGCAATTCCATCCTTTCCCATCTGGATCCAAACTTGCAAACCAAACCCTGGTCTTCCGTGGCTCAGCATCGCCTCCCACACGTGACCTTCCAGTGGCATTGTCCGGCCTGGAGCTGGTCCCCGCTCCCACACAGCAGGGACGGAGCTTTCGCCCCTGCCTGGGCCACATCACTTGAAAAAATGAAACAAACCACCTCAGCCCAACACAGAACAATTGCTGTGCTCTCCCCACTTTCAGCCCATTCCCACCCCTGCAGGAGTGACGCGAGCAAAAGCCCTTCCTTCTTCAGAGTGATTTCCAGTAACCTCCAGAGCCGTTTTTCTAATTAAATAAACCTCATCTTGTCTAGCTTCCTGGTCAGCATTTTGAACCCCCTACAGATGGGTCTGAAGGATTAACAGCAAATCCTCCTCGACCTAGCTCTGGCAGATGGGCGGCATGTGTCTGATAAATACTGGGACCAGGCTTGCTTCCTCCTGTTCCAAACAGATAGAGAGAACACCCAGCAAATTAATTTTAAAATGGTGCCCCTTGCAACCCTTCAAATGGCAAAGGAGGACCAACACAAATGATATGAATTTCATATGTGGAACACATTATCACCTTCCAAGAACTGAGAAAAATATCAACCTGTTGGGTAAACAAGCCCTCAGGGGAAGGCTGGTCAGCTCACCCTCAACCCGGGGGGCAGACCATGGACACACCCCAGGACTCCACTCCTTGTCACGGGGGCGTTTGCATGGAGCCCTTTCTGGCTGTGAAAAGGCCCTTCTGCTTTTGCATTGTAAGTTGTGGTCATTCAGGTGTCTTTGGAATTTTGCGTAGCCATGCCAGAAGTGTGGTTTTCTTGGTTTTTTGGTTTGTTTGTTTGTTTGTTTGTTTTTTAAAAAAAGAAGCAACCGGAAACAGGTGATGAGGATTAAGGAGAGCACTTGTCATGAGAAGCACCGGGTAATAAATGGAAGTATCGAATCTCTATATTGTACACCTGAAACAAATATAATACTGTATGTTAACTATCCTGGAATGCAAATAAAACAAAATAAACCTTTTTTCTTTAAAGCTAAAGAGAAAGAAACAATGGGGGTACATAATAAGGGGAGACAAAAATATCTTTCCCAATTGTTAGAGATTCTTATGTCTCAGGATCGATGGCTATGTAGTCTTTTTCAACTTGGAAAAGCAAAGCAACTCTAAGCTCTGGGAGAAGGGAGTGGAACAAATGACTTCAGTGGAAGCGTTCTTCCAGCGGCCCTCCATGTTGGGGCCTGTGTGGGGAGTAGCCGGCAGGACTGGGCGCTGCCAAGCAGAGGCGTGTGACCTCCCTTGGTCAGGTACTGTGGAACCCTGGGCCTCTGACCTCATTTGCGACATTGAAAAAAATGCTATTTTAACTCTTCCCGCTCCCAGAAAAGCCCAAGCTGGATCAGATCTCTCTCAGGATCCTTTCGCCTTTTTAAAAGCTGGAACTCACAACTCTTGAAAATGGACAAGGCAGGTTGGGGAGGGGTTGTGACCTCCATTCTAGAAATACGAGGAAGCACACTCCAGTTGAGAGAACAGAGTTGCTCAGTAAACGATGAGTAGAAGGATGGATAGAATGGAACTCAGCAACAGGGCTAAATGTGCGGAGGGCATATTGCTACGTTCTGGAAGAAACAGGAGTGGGATTTCGGTTTCTAGACCTTGTGTCTCCCCTCTGTTGAGACTATGTACTTTGCAGCTAGAACTCCTTAAATTCACCCAAATGATACGGGTGGCAGATTGCTGGTGACCATTGCACAGTGGGAGCAGAAACTGAGGCGACTCACGGACAGGAACAAGGGATGATTCAAATCAAGAACGGGCCTCTGGGTTCCCGCTGCTATGTCAGCCACCCTGTGACCGTATTAGCTCTATTTTTCTTCAGAGATAAGGTGAACAGATGTCCACTTTTGCTCCCGACACCCCTATTTTACACCGATTGTCCAAAAGTAATTATAACCCCCCCTTTTTCCCCACTCAAAAGGAAAAGATTTGGAAAATAAAAATCACCCGATAAGTCACCACCTGACATGTATCTTTGCTTTGTTTATCATTTATCTCACCCACTAGGACATCAGCGCCTTGACAGCAGGAACCTGGTGTATTTCGTACAATACTCTATGGTTAGTACCTTAATTGGTGTGGACACATGGTGGATATTAATAAATACTTATGGAATTAACTAATTAATATATTGTAAATGAGCCAGATTTATGGCCACAGAATAGTATTAACGAGTAACAGGATACAATGGGTTTTGGTTTTCGTTCAGACTCTTTGTCTGTGTGTCCCTCTGGCATGCCCCTAATCTCCAGAAGCTTCAGGGTCCTTCTGGATAGAGTGGAACTACTCATAATACATAGGAACATATATGAAAATGCCTTACAACCTCTAAGTTGCCTTCCAAACTGCTATTTGATTCTACTGCCACAACTACAGAACAGTGGCTTTGTGAGAAATTAGCCGGCCCTATGGATGAGCAGAGAGGTGGTAAAGCTCATATTCAGACTTTCCTTTTCAAGGGCTGGACACTCTGGACCCTTGCAACACTTGTAGCCAAGTCCCATAAGCGAGTGCCGGCTTTGCAAAACAACGTTTCACTTTGCTGTGCTTCAAAGGCAAGCTTTCCCCGGGATTCCCTGTTTCAGGCAGGAGGAAGCAGGGCTTGCTGCTCTTAAATGTGTTGTTCCCAGGCCCAGATGGCTCCCTCCCTCTGTCTCTCTAGGCCGCCCAGGGCAGTCTGCAAGGAGCCAGGCTGCTTGGGGCGAAGTTGTGGGCCCTGCTCTCAAAGGGCCATTGCACACATTTATAGCCAAGCCCCCACAGGTCTGGAGCTTTCCACCCTCTCCCAGGGAGTTCCCAGAGCAATTAACGAAACAGGGGTCTAATTAGGGGCATTTGGGATTTTCTGCCAACTTTAAAGTGATTCTGAGACCTTTTAAAGGAAAGTGGGGTCTTTTCCCAGGATCCTCCAGGCAGGAATTTGTCAAAGATTTGTCTCAGGGTCTCAGGCCTTTCCCTATGGAATCTCTACCTTTTGAAGAGCTTTTTCCCAATCTAGAAAAATCTGAGTAGCAAGGCAAAGAAACATAATTTGTATAATCTGAGGCCTCACCTTTAGCAAATTACATTCTCTGCCTTTGATTTGTGTATTTTCTTCAGCAAACGATGAGTTTTGCTTTTTGACTTCTTTCTCTTTTTTAAGGCCTGACCATTCAGAGGGTGGGAGCGTGTGCCGATGTCACTGCCTCGGTAATCCTTCAAACAGTGTGCAATTAGCCGTTCCTGCGTCTGTGCTTCTCATCACCAGAGGCGCCGAGAAGAATAAAATCAATGTAAATTGTCACCTCTGGCTCAACAACACTCACAGGAAGAGAAATGCAAGTTAAAACTCTTCTGAGATACCTTTTCTGCCTATCAGACTCGCACCAACCGACAGAAATGCATGGCTCTCTGTCGGCGAGAAGGTGGGGAGATAGGGGTGGCCACAGATAGAAAAGTTGGGGGCATTCAGATCATTGGTGTTCAGGGCTATCTATCAAGTTCACAAATGCACTCTGACCCAGCTGTTCCACTTTTAGGAATTTTTCCTGCACACATCCAAGTTTATGTACAGAATGTGTTTATCAATAAGAAAGCGGTTATGTGAACTATTACTAAAGCCATAAAAAAAGAGGAAGCTTTTTACATCCCTCTATATGTCAGATCTATGGCTAGTTTAGAAAAACAAAGGGAGAACAGTGTACAGTAGGCTGTCTCACTTTTTTAAATGGGAATGATTTTGCAAGAACACATACAAGTGAGTTTGACTAGGTATAAAAGGTCTCTAGAGAGATAAGCAAACAACAGTTAACATTGTTTGCCTTTAGTAAAAGGAACTGGGAACAAACGTGCAAGGGGTATTCCTATTTACTTTTCTTTTTAAATTATTAATTTCACCCTAGTTTATTTTATTCTTTAGAAAGAGAGAGCGTGCATGATGGCGGCGGGAGGGGGGGGCAGTGGGGGGGAGGCAGAGGGAGAGGGAGAGATAGGAAAATCTAAGTGGGCTCCATGCCCAGTGCGGAGCCTGATTCAGGACTCCATCTTAGGACCCGGAGATCATCATGACTCCAGCTGAAATCAAGAGTCAGAAGTTTAACCAACTGAGCCATCTGGCACCCCACCTTTTTTTATAACTTAATACAAAGAGATACTGTGTTGCATTTCTGCAGTGGTTTCAGGTACAGGATGGACATAAGAGTTTGACATTAGTTAAATATCTCTCAATGTACCAACATTTTGTCTAATTTCATAATTCTTCAGGAAAAATTTTTAAAAAGAAAAAAATGAAAATAAGATAGATGTGGAGATGAACTGAAAAATTAAAATAAGGGCACCTGGGTGCCTGGGTTGCTCAGTTGGTTGGGCATCTGCCTTCGGCTCAGGTCACTATCTCAGGGTCCTGGGATGGAGCCCTGCATTGGGCTCCCTGCTCAGCAGGTAGTCTGCTTCTCCCTCTGGCCCCCCCACACCCCGTGCTTTCTCTCTCTCTCTTGCAAATAAATACAATCTTTAAAAAATGTTTTAAAAAGGAAAATTAAGGGGCGCCTAGGTGGCTCAGAGGGTTAAGCCTCTGCCTTTGGCTCAGGTCATGATCTTAGGGTCCTGGGAGTGAGTCCCACATTGGGCTCTCTGCTCAGTGGGGAGACTGCTTCCCCTCTTTCTGTGCCTGCCTCTCTGCCTACTTATGATCTTTCTCTCTGTCAAATAAATAAATAAAATATTTTTTTTAAAAAGGAAAATTAAAATAAGATGGATGTAGAGATGAATTTAAGGTGGTTAGAATCAGAAATACATCTCTAAAACCAGATCTTGGTATTCAATCTAATAGATGATAATCAAACACCAAAGATAGTATATTTGAGGCAGAAATAGGGGAGCCTGGGTGGCATAATGGGTTAAACATTGGACTCTTGGTTTTGGCTCAGGCCATGATCTCAGAGCCATGGAATCTAGCCCCACAATACGAGGGGCCCTGGGCCAAGTGCTCGCTGCAGAGTCAGCTTAAGACTCTCTCTCCCTCTGTCTTCCACCACCCCATGCACGTGCACTCTCTCTCTCTCTCTGAAATTAATCTTTAATGTAGAAATAAAGTTAACTTGCACTCTCTCTCTCCTTTATATCCATTTCATGAGTCAATCTCTTCACCCTCGGTGTGACTTTTACAAAGTTAGTTTATTCTTTATTAAGTAGCCTCATAGTACCTGTTGGGAACACTGTTTCCTGTGGACAAATATGTGAGCCTTAGGATAAAACAGACTAGGTCCAGATCCTGGTGCCACATTTACCAGTTACGTGCCCTGGATCAGATCAATAATCCCTCTGCCCCTCCATCCCTCACCTGTCGAAGGGCATAGTCCTAACACAGAGAAGGGTTGTGTACAAGATGTGGCAACCTTCATGCAGAACACTTGGTGAAGTGCTTGGTGTTCAAGGAGCCCTCTGGGAATGGGGACTAGCATTCTGGCCATCATTTAAGCTCCTTGCTTCATCTCCTGAACTTAATCATAAGTGACAACAGGGCTGGCTGCCTCTTTGTCGACCAGTTCTCCGGGCACTCATGCCCTGCCAAAGGTGAGCATGAAGGGAAGGATGACCGGCTCCTAGATCTCAGGGCTGGGGACCTCAAAAGATCCCTTAGTGTAGGGCCAGCCCCTGGTAGAGATAAGACATTAATAACCCTATTTTATAAAAGATAGAACGGGATGCCAGGAGGAGGGCGTTAAATAAACCGAATATTGACTTTCTTTAAAATACAGTTCTTTTGTTCTTACAAAGTACAGAAGTTGAGTACATTTACCTTTCTCATTGTGTTTAAATCCATTATGTTTCTTGCTACATCTGGTATTGGGGTCTCTCTCCCCCTTTTATGTTTATTTCTAAGTTTTGATTGAAAAGTACCCTTATTATTTTTTCAACTTTACTGTAACCTCATTATTTTCATGAAATGAGATCAGATGATCAGGCAGAGGTTCTCAGAGTTGCTGAGGAGCAAGGCTTGCTGTGCGGGACCACCGAGTCCCCCATTCCCCAAAGCAAGAGAACAGGGCTTCCTATCTATGGTCGTGGCAGCAAACAACTTCTGAGAAGCCTTCTGGATGGATGCCCAAACTACTGGGGTCATAGATGGAAGTTAGAAGGTTCTAGCCCTTGAGAAGCCCAGGAGGAAGAAAGTCTGTGGGGCTGGCACAGGCATCCACACGTACTTACTGCTACTATTCACTCGTCGCCGTCATTACATTACGCTGTTGTACGCTAGTGACCCCCAATGAGTTCTGTTTTGCTTAATTTATATCAAGTTACTCTTTCCTACATTAATTGCAGATGAATTGAAAAAAGGAACTTAAAAAAAAAACCCACCAAAGCCAAATTCAGCTCCTTCAAAAGGGCATTCAAAGCCCCACAGGACTCTACTGCCCCATCTTTTTTTTTTAAGATTTTATTTATTTGACAGAAACACAGTGAGAAAGGGAACACAAGCAGGGGAAGTCGGAGAGGGAGAAGCAGGCTTCCGGCTGAGCAGGGAGCCTGATGCGGGGCTGGATCCTTAGACTCCAGGATCATGACCATGACCGAGCCAATGGCAAACGCTTAACGACTAAGCCCCCCAGGCACCCCTCCTTCCCCATATTTCCACACTCAGGTTTATTTTCAGGTTCTCACAGAGGGAAAGGATGTTGCTTATAAAAGAACTTCACAAATGGGCCTCTGCTTACGTCTGCGGTGTCATCTAGCCACCCCTTTGCCACACCCCAACAGTGCTGAACCACTTTAGTTCCCCTAAAGCACCATAAACATTCAATATAGCTTTTGTCTTAAGCATGAAGGCTCTGGAACAGACGACCTGGGCTTGGATCCACCATCTTCTATTACTGACCAATGACCTTGGGCAAATTCTATAAACTCTTTATAGCTCCATTCTCCCATTTATAAAGTGAGAATACTATGCTTCATAGAATTATTATGGGGGAGATATATATGTATATATTGCTTGGAAATATATGTATATATTTGCTATGCAAATTGTAAGCATTCAATACCTGTTAGCTATCCCTATGAATTCCAGGATATTCCCTTTGCTGTCCCCTATACCTAGAACACTCACAGTTTCCATCATGTGTGCCTTTTGCTTTTCCCTCACTTTTTGGAATCAGCTTAAAGTCACCTTCCTCCAGGAAACCTTCTCTGAAAAGACCCCTCCACCCCAGCCAAGACCAGGTATCCTTCCTTTGGGTCCTTCTTCATCCCTTGTCAACCCCTATGTAGAGAATGCCAACTCATTTATGAGTATTTCTTTACTGGTGTGGCATCCCATCATATTAGAAATTTCACAAGGATAAATATTTCCTCAGTTTATCATCAGATCCACAGCACCTAGCCAAGGGCTTGGCACACAGTAGGTGATCAATATTTGCATAAGACAGAATGCATAAAAACCTTGTCCATTGAGACAGTGCTCACAAATGTCTTTAAAGAGAGTTTCCTAATGGAAAGCCTCTTGGCATTCAAAAATGGGAGCCAATCAGAGATGGACAGCTAGGCTAGATCTTGACGTGGATTTTGCATGTAGATTATATAGATAAATCACTATCAAAATACCCTAGGTAGTAAGTTCTTAGTTCTCTGTGTATTTTGGATCCTGCTGCTTGTTGTTTTGACAGATATTAGCTAATTCCCATCCACAGAGGTGAATAAGTACATTCATGGAGGTGAAAGGGGGTGGTGACATTAGAACTTGATCCTCTGGGTTCCTGCATGGAGAACTAGCAATCATAACCTTCCCTTACACCCTGACTGCCATCCAGTTCTTGCCCCTATCAGGTGGAGCGTGACCTCAGGAAGAGCGGCTTGGCATGAGCAACCAATGGATCTAGCCAGAAGTTTCTTCCTTCTTGTAAGGACTCAAGCTCCCTGACCTAATTTTATTTTTTTAAGAGAGAGCGCGTGGTGGGGGTGGGGTTTGGAGTGATAGGGATGGGGAGGAAGAGGGAGGTGGAAAGAATCTCAAGCAGACTCCACGCTGAGCACAGCTGACACAGGGCTCCTTCCCAACGCTGAGATCATGACCTGAGCTGAAACCAAAGTTGGATACTTAACCACCCAGGTGCCCCACCAACCTAATATTTTCAAAAACTGACAAACAGGCTCCTTAATTGCTAATAATATAACAATGTTGTTCTGCATCTCCTAAATTAAAAATATGTCTCTTTAGCCTGAGGGGGTTTTGTGTGTGTGTGTACGTGTGTGTGTGTGTGTGTGTCAGTGTCTGTGTATGTTTTAAGAAGGTGGATTTCTAAAAAAAAAAAAAAAAAGACGGAGGTGGATTTCGAGGCAAGCCCCTGTGTTATTTCCATACAGAGCTTGCTGTCTGGTCTCACTAGCAGGAGTATGTCCCCTTTGCAACGTGGCCACTAGAAAATAAACAGTCCAAACTGCTTTTCAGAAGGATGGAATATAAGTGAATCACAGACACACAGAACTTTAGTCCCTGGTCCTACCTCTCATTTTTCAGATGTGAAGCCGACTCAAGCTAGGGAAGTAAAGCCTGTGCAAAACCTACAGGTTGTGCACCAACTTCCCTTCTGACTCCATCTCACTTTCTTGCCCTTCTTCACATCACTTTTCTCATTTAATTTTATTTTATGTATTTTTTTTTAAGATTTTATTTTTAAGCAACCTCCACACCCAATGTGGGGCTCGAACCTATAACTCCGAGGTCAAGAGTTGCACTGTCTACTGACTGAGCCAGCTGGGCACCCCTCTCACTTACTTTTTTTTCTTCCCCAGATTTTACGTATGTGTTTATTTATTCAGAGCGTACAAGCAGGGAGGGAGGGTGCATGGGAGGGGCAGAGGGAGAGAGAATCCCAAGCAGACTCCCTGCTGAGGGCAGAGCCTGGTATGGGCTTCCATCTCAGGACCCTGGGATTATGACCTGAGCTGAAATCAAGTGTTGGATGCTTGGGACACCTGGGTGGCTCAGTTGGTTAAGTGTCTGTCTTCGGCTCGGGTCATGCCAGGGTCCAGGGATGGAGTCCCATATCTGGCTCCCTGTTCAGCAGGGAGCCTGTTTCTCCCTCTGTCTCTCCCCGGGCTCATGTTGCTCATTCTCTTTCTCTCTCGATCTCTTAAAAAAACAAACAAAAAAAGGTGGATGCTTAACTGACTGAGCCACCCAGGTTCTCCTTCACTTACTTTTACTTACTTACTTATTTCAATTTTCATTTATTTATCTAACAGAAAGAGAGAGACAGAGAGAGAGCACAAGCAGGGAGAGCAGGAGGCACAGGGAGAAGCAGGCTCCCCATAGAGAGCCCGATGTGGGGCTGGATCCCAGGACGCTGGGATCATGACCTAAGCCAAAGGCAGCTAGCCACTTAACCGACTGAGTCACTTAGGAGCCCCAACTTTTAATTTGTCTTTCTCAGTTCCGTGTATTTTTGGAAACTGCCCTCCATGGTTTCTGGAAAAGGTGAAATGTACATGAATACGGTCAATAGAAACCATGGCGTCCTTAAAGTAGGACTCTTATGGTGCTGGGAGACCTGGCCTGTAGAAAGTGAGTAGTGGTGGTCACTGTTGATTTGGCTGAGCTGCTGCCAGGACATCTGCACCCGCGGTGCACTGGTCATAGAAGAGCTCGATCCGCACAGTAAGTGTCCTCCAGCCTTATTTCAGGGCACGCTCAAAGGCCCTGACTCCAAGGTGAGTACACAAAGCGTATTGTTTTCTTTGGGGACCTTTTGCCACACTTCCCTCTCACTGTGCTTTGAAAATTAACCACCAGAGTCTGGTCATTATAGCTTCATTAACTATTCCTTGTAATTGCACCAGTCATAATTAATTCATTTGTTATTCACATGGGTGACATACGGACACTTTAATAGATTTTCCTCAGGGAGTTCCACATATTAAATGATATTGATGGTGATTTTGGGAAAGATTGAAAGGGAACGCCAATATAAACCATTTTGTGTAAGTAGCAATGACTTATTTTATTGTAAAAATGAAGTTAATTATTTAATCTCTCAACCTTTTCAGATGAAAACAAGAAGATGTATAAACTAGTCTTTCCTTCTTCCCAGATGTTTCAAATCCATAATTCAGAGTACCAAAATAAAATCATTCTTATAAAAATAGATGGTGCATTTACACAAATGCATGCCAGAGTATTTAAGTAAATAATACTTGAATTAATTTCAGGTTAAAACCTTTCCTTTAAGCCTCTCTTATTTTTTTTCCCAGAAACCATCTGTATTTTAACATCTTACCGCACAGCTGCATCTCTCATGTTTAATTTATGTTGGAGATCTTTTGTGACAAGACCAACTTATTTTTCAAATGAAATCAATTCATTTTAGGTAAAACATCGGTGACCCAAATATTACACACTTTCAAATTATGCATAATCCCTCCCCTACCCCTGGGCCCCACTCACACACACATCACACACACACACACACACACACACACACACACACACAAGCACGCACGCTCGCCTTCCTTTTTTCAGGAGCACTGAATGAAAATTCCACACTGCCGAATATTTAACCAAATACTTTAATCATCAGTTGTCTGGTAGAAACATCAAGCCTATGCTGACAGACATACAAAATTACATAGCCGAACTAGGGCAATTATCTATATAATTCAGTTTAAAAACTAAGCTCAACAACCAGTTTTGCCTGAAATACCCCAATCACGGAGAGTGGGGGAAAAGGGTCCCTTTGGTTTGTATTATCTCTATAATTGCCTTAATTCCCATTTGACTCAATGTGAGTGGTATCACAGACACAGAATTTGAGTGTCTTGGAGATTATCTAGTTCAACCCCCTTATTTTTCAGATGAGAAAACTGAGACCCACAGAGGTCAAGTGCCCTGCCCAGGTCATTAGTAGGTGGTCACAAAAGATCCCGTATTTCCCAGCTCCCAGCTCAGCTTCCTTACAGCCCATACTGTCTTGCCATCTGACTCTATTGCTTCTAGAAGTCAAGGAAATGGTGCCAGAATGCCAAACTTTAAATGAAGATGGTAAAACGACACCAAGACTTCGAACTCCCATCAAATTCAACAATTCACCTCGGCGGTGTATCAGCTAATTCTCTCTGCTTGTGTTCTTCTAACAGTCAAATGATCAGCTTTTAAAAGTACATGTGAGGGTGACATCCAGCAGGTTATATTCGGAAGTGGAAAAAGGCTTGGCAAGACACTATTAAAAAAACAAAACAAAACAAAACAACACGGGTCTTCACAAAATAAACTAAAAATTCTTCATATTCCTAAGAGGTACCCAGTAAAAAACCTACCAGAAAACCCTTAAGACCTGCAGGAAAACTCAGGTCCAGGATGTTTTAGGAGCTTCAGCTCTGCCTCGGTGTCAGAGCACCCAAGCCACGTTATCAGCCCGATGACCTTTGAGTAAAACAAACACATTACATCAGACCATTAGGAAAGCGCCCACACTCAGTCTCCAAATTCTCCCCAGAAGAGCTCCCAGCCTGCTAGTGGGGTGCTGTCTTTCCATCTCCTAGGGCATTGCCCTTGACAAACATACGTCCTTTGTTTCTGAAACGAGGAAGTTTCTATAATTCTTCTGAAAGGGGGCTTTTTATTTTAAAGACAGCCCAGAATCCCAGCTGCTTCTTCCCCTCTGCCTTTTCTGTCTTGAAGCCCGGCGGTGCATGAATTTTCATGTTGGTTCCTGCATTTTTCACTCAGAACTCCTCCGATCTGCAGGGTCATGGAGGCCACCCAAAGGGTTCTCTGTTAGTGCGAGCCAGCCCGGGGAAGGCTGGGCCTGGTCTGCATTCTACTGGCTGGAACGGAGGACCCAGACTAAGGTCAAAATTATTACGTGGAGATTAAACTGTAGAATTTAATTATGTGTTCTGCCGCTGCCGGTATATTTATTAATTTAGCAGTATAAACTGACTGGAGCTAAACAAGCAGGACTGATTAATTTGCAAAGACATCTAGGTAACAGATTGTGATCAAAGTGGAGACCTGATCCTGTTAGATTGAAATGTGTTGTTTTGTGCTTGCAGGAAGGACATGGGGCAGTGTGGTTTATCTTTATCAATGCTTTCCTGGGAAGGAGGGGAACAAGCTTGCAGATACTAATCAGGGCTGAGGCCCCTGCCACTCAATAATTACCCACTGTCTCATCGTAATCCCGGAACTAAGCCCCTGCCCAATCCATCTGGGACCCTTTTCCATCTATTGCACGGCTCAAGAACACGTGTGTAAGCTATTACCTCGGTCGTGCTCTCTGTCCCCTGAGTACAGATTCGTGGCAGTGACCAATTAGGTTGCCGTGTTCTCTTTCCCCCCTGGCTTCCAAACCGGGCTGGACCTCTCAGCGCCGGTAATGAAGCACAGACCCAGTGGGGTGCAGAGATCCACTCACCTATAAAAGCAGTCTCGTCACAGTCACTGATAAACTTGGCACGACACTTCATTTTGTGGGATGCTTTGAAAAGTGGGGTGGCAAGACCAGAACTCTGTGTCCCGAGGTGTCCTTAAGCCACTTGCAACCTGCCAGTGCCTTCTGCTGGAGGCAAATCACATGGTGAAGAAAATATTTCTGACCCTAATCCAGAAATCAAACGGCTGGGAAGTGAGGAGGGCAAACATGGGGATAATTGAATTCTGGATCCTTGAATGGAAATCCTGTGTTGGACAACAGTTAAAAGTGTGGGGTCCCAAAGTCCAAGAGACTTGGGTTGAAACTAGGGCTCTGCTGCTCACCAGCAAGTCACTGGACTTCTTTGAGGCTCCTTTTCCCTCTCGATCCAACAGCGCCTCACACGTAGCATGGCTTTGGAAATTAACCCAGACGCTCCCTGTAAAGCACACAACCTTAAAATGATAAAGCCTCGAGATGTGGTAGCCGACGCTGCGGTTTTCTGAGTTCCCACCGCATCACAGCCAACCCAAAAAACGCTAGCTCCTCATCAGTTGTGCCGACCAGTATGTGCTAATTATTTTGCATATATACACATTCCTCTTCCCAAATAAGTGGCACATTCCTGAAGGTTAAAAGCCACTTTTCTTTCATATATCCCACTGGTGATAGTTCACAAATGCCTCCTGATTCTTTCACTTGAACCTAAGAACCCTTCATAAAATTCTTCATAAAGAGTCTTGAAGAGGAGAGCGACAAGGAGTCAGCTGGCATTTTCTTATAGTACAACAGTCTCTATTTCTGTATTATAAGCAAGTTGCTATCATTAGAGGTAGGAATCAGTAAGGGACAATGGTAATCAAGTTGGTAAGTTGGTAAGCAAGTTGCTATCATTAGAGGTAGAAATCAGTAACGGACAATCGAGCCATTCCTCCTAGAAGGATCAGTGGAGCAACTGCATGATGCCTACTGCATGCTCTCAGTCAGTGCAAAGCCCATAGAAAGCTCAGGGACTGTTTTCAGTCTATATACCATCAGGGCACAAGCCCAACTCCTAATTAGCCGGGACCCCATTTCAGATCTTTTGCTGATACTCACAGTGTTTTAATTAGTTAAATCTACAACTTGGTTCTTCTTGTCCTTCCCTAGCAGTCAGAGAGGGAAATATGCGAACCTGTGAATGTTTCAGCTTGCACTTCCAAAATGCCTCTTCCCTAAGGTGCTGGGAGGAGAGACCCTGAATATGGACCACCGTTGGGAATTTATACCAGCAGCTCTGACAGCTGTTTTGTATTTATTTCTGCGGTTGGCCATTTCAATTTGGGACTCTTATTCATTATATAAGCAAATATTTGTTAAGGGATCAGACACAGGATGAGACATGTTTGTCAGGATTGTAATTAAGGCGGCGTGTGTATCCCAGTTAGAGGATGACAGGATGGTTTGGATCCTCAACTCCTTGTGGCTGTGTTACTTTGAAAGACTTATCAACCTCTCTGGGCCACATCTGTCCCATATGTATTACCCTTGTTCGACGGTCCCAAAGCATAGATGAGTAAGAGATAATTCAGATAAAACATTTTATGATTCTTTTGGCAAATTCTTTGTCTCTGGCATATCTTAAATGCCCTTTTATTTTTCAGAGTGAACTATGATTTTGAAGAAATTTTTTGAATTGTTTTAGTTCCTGTGCTTATTTCCAATGCATTTGTCCATATTTCAGCTCTTACAAAATGACACTAGATACTACCCCTGAGTACTTTGCAGATGACATGAGGATTTTTCTGAACACTTAGATGGTTTCACAGATTCACCCTGCACTTGCCCACGCAGAAGACCAGCCCCTGAAGCGTGGTGTGCACTTCTCAGTTTGCTAATTGAAGTGTGCTGTTTTGTGCTGCAGGAAGGACATGCCTGTGTGTCCCCAACACCACTGGTGAGCATTTCGTTGCATATTCAAATGCACAGTAAACACTTTTGTTTATGAATCGACTCCTTCATTTCATTTAATGCCTTAAATCTAGGGATCTGTACAAATTCATTAGTTTAGACTCCCTTGGCTTCCAGGTGGGGTGCGCCTGAGTTGTTAGGTGGGTAAACTGAGGCTGTGAACCTACACGTTTTGCCAGGGGGGGGGGCAGCCCTCTTACCTAAGAGGAACTCAGAGAATCACTGAACTATGGCTGGGCCCCCACCCGAGAGAACCCCAGCCTTTGTTCTCTGTGGATGATGACACTGCAGACATCTCTCCATCAAACCCACCATTGGCTCTGTACCGTGATCTTCCCTGGGCTTTCTCCCCTTGGTCCTCTGGCTGTGGGTGCTCCTTAATCCTCTACTTGCTTCTTTCTAAATTCAAACCGTCAAGAGCTTACTCTTGCCTCCCTCGTATCATCCTAGGTAGAAATCGGAAACCTCCTCTGCGGTGCTGACCATGGACCCCGGCTCTAATTCTGGGTTACCAGCATTTCCCAAGGCCTCATCTCCTAAAATTCAACGTGTTCTCCAATAAGCCCATTTATATCCTACCCCCCCATCCCACTTCAACACACACTACAGTCTTCTACTTCTAGCAGCGGCTCTACACAATTTGACGCCTTCCCTGTTCTCTAATTGCTCACTTTGTGTTTCTGTTTTGCCTCCTGACTAGATCCCAAGATCTCAGAGGGAGGGGGTTTCGTGGAGCAGGTGGCCCCCGGAGAGACCCTAATAAGTGCCAAATGCAAAAAGGTTGAAGTCACCAATTGAGAAAATCTGCACAAAATACACCTGAGCTTTTGGCCTGTATAAAATCAGCATGCTGTTTTCTCCTGGGAGAGGTTCACAGCACATAATTTTTAGTTCCTATTCTCCTCTGTGCTCAGGTTTCTCCAGGAAGCACTTTGGGGTCCAGCTGAACACATGGAAATGAAAATGCTGTAAAATATCTTCCATCAGAAAAGTTTTTTTTCTCTTAACTGAATATTCTGGTGACACAAGCTTCAGAAACTTCCCACAAACAAGCAAAGTATAAATACCTTGCTAAGGGAATATAGCATGGGAGAGTGGAATCAGACGGACCGAGGTTCACGTCCAACATCAGTTGCTTATGTCTCTGTGTCCTTGAGAAAGTCACTTCACATCTCTGAGCCTCATTTCTCTCACTGTAAAAATGGCAATAAGATTATTTCACAGGATTTGTGTGAGGCTTAGTAATGATACATGTGAAGTACCTAATATAGTGTTTGGCATAGAACAGTTGCTTAGTGAACAATGACTGCCATTTATGATGAGAAAGAGGACAGGTTTGGATGAAGGTGGTGAGGTTAAGGTCCAGGAAAAACCCACCCGCAAGAGCGGTCCACTGATAATGATATTTGGCATACAACAGGCCTGCTTAATTCATGATCAACTCATGATCAGGGACTCAAGGATCTTCGCTGTAAAAAGTAGCCTGTGTGTGTCTGGTCAATGAGCTCTTTCCCTTTGGGACTCTGTGATCAGCTCTTGGGATGCACTGCTTGCCCCCCACCCTGATACCATCCTACCATTTTCCCAAGCATTGCCCTGCTCTAAAGAAACTTGGGGCTCATAGACCATATTCACCTTTAAGAAAGTCTTCTCCCCAACTCTCTGCGACAAAAGAGTGAGCATCAATCACGACACTCCCTTTTGGAAGGCTGCCAACCTAATATACAGACATTGTCATCTTCTGTCTGTCAATGCATTCATGTAGTTAGCCGTCTGTTGATTGATCTATCTATCTATATTACATGAATCCAGCCCTTAAGCAGTGAAAAAACAACTACTTTGAAAAACAGTTGTCCTATTGAAGTGTTGCCTGGCTAACTGTTCTGTAAGGACAGACTTCAAAAGGCTTTTTTGACAGTGTCATAAGCTTCAGTTTATGTAAGTTGAAGTTATAACCTCTGAGCTTTAGGGGTGAAACAACCTTACAGCCTGAACACACCATGAAATGATCATTTGATGAGAACTGAGAGGTATTTGATTTAATCATAGAGCTTTGGGGTTGAGGGATATTCTAAAATGGTTTACGGTGATTTTATCAGCTCACTTGAGTTAATGTTGAATTTTCTATTTGACACAACCTGCCAGTTTCCCATCTGTTGGATTTCAGTAGTATACAAAATGCCCAAGATGAATTACAATCCCTTTGCTATCATAACCAATGTACAGTGCATATGGCATCTTGGCCTTCTGACAATGGCCCTCAGACAAAGGGGTTTGGGTGGATGATGATCTTCATATACTTCCCAGTAGCATGATGCTTCCCTTTTTGGTTTCAGATTATGTTCCTCAGCTTTGCTGAGATAGAGAATGTGCTCATTGGTGGGAATTCATTCGAGTCTGAGGCATTTGTTAGATTCTGATCCAAAAGCCTTTAGCTTTTTGTTTCTCCCACACTGATAATGACTGAAAGTCTCTAACCTCTCTTGGAAAGTGTGATGAGACATCAGAGTCCCACCAAAGTTGACTTACTTGGTAACATCCCAGAGTTTGAGAAAGGAGCTTGCATATGATTAAGACAGGAAATGTGTAGATGTACCCCTCCAGAAAACAGTGCAAATCTTGAAACTTATTAATGTAAGAATGGGTTCCTTAATCTTAAAACACCTGTCTTTACAGACAGGAGATGTCTACATGACATTTTCTCAAGTCAAAAATTCATTGGTTCATTGCCCTCTGAGGCAATTCTCAGACTTAAATAAATTTCTTAACCATGAATAAGTAGGACAAGCCTCCCACTCAGACAAAATTAAAACCAAGCCCTTCATCTCCAAATGGTCAATTAGTGACAATGGGTTAGGAAAGAGCAGATTAGAGTGCTTTGCTAAGAAATATCTCTCCCGGGGCGCCTGGGTGGCTCAGTTGGTTAAGCGACTGCCTTCGGCTCGGATCATGGCTCGGGTCATGATCCTGGAGACCCAGGATCGAGCCCCATATCGGGCTCCCTGCTCGGCGGGAGGCCTGCTTCTCCCTCTCTCACTCCCCCTGCTTGTGTTCCCTCTCTCACTGTGTTTCTCTCTGTCAAATAAATAAATAAAATCTTTAAAAAAAGAAAGAAAGAAAGAAAGAAATATCTCTCCTGGGCGCCTGGGTGGCTCGTGGGTTAAAGTCTCTGCCTCCGACTAAGGTCATGATCTCAGGGTCCTGGGATCGAGGCCTGCATAGGGCTCTCTGCTCAGCAAGGAGCCTGCTTCCTCCTCTCTCTCTGCCTACTTGTGATCTCTCTCTCTCAAATAAATAAATAAATAAATCTCTTTTTAAAAAAGAAAGAAAGAAAGAAATATCTCTACCTGACAGACCACGGGGGCAGCCTCCATCTGTGGCTTGAGCACAGAGAAAAAAGTGACAACATTAGTTGATAAAACCCCCAAGGCAGAAAATATCCGGATGTCTAATGATTTCCCTGTAACTGCTTCACCTTGCTCCTTGTACCAGGGAGAGCCCCTACCTTTAGACCAGTGGCTTGACTCCTCATTTGAGAGGCTCCATGGGGTGGGACCCACTACACATGAAACTCATCTCACAAATTAACAAGATCTGGGGGGGAAAGCATTATGTTAATTGCTCCAAAATGTCATCAAAATCCAGAAATCTATGTAGGAAGGGAAGTCACCTCTACGGAAGGCAAAGCAGAACTGAAGACAGTTCTAGCCCTCAAGATTCCCCCAGCAACTGTTTGGCATTCCTTTTGTCTGGCTCCTGCCATTTATTTCATAGTAAAAACCCAGATTGTATGAGTTAGGGTAATGCTAACTGCTGTAACAAATAAACATCCAGTTTCTTTCTTTCTTTTTTTTTCCTTAAAATGCTCCAGGCACATATTGGTCAGAGATAGTAAATTGTTCAGGGACCCAGAGGTTCTGCCACCTTCAACACATGACTTCCAAAGTCCCCTTGATCATTCTCCATCCTAGTCAGCCAGAATGGGGGAAAACATGGAAGGGCACATTCGTCACCCTGAACCATTCATGCTGCACAGAACTCAGTCACATAACTGCAAGGGAATCTGGGAATTGCAAACTGTCTGGGTAGTGAGAGAGAAGAGGAGACATTCTCGGTAAACAGTGGAAGTCTCTGCTCCACAGCTTCTAAGGCAGAGATCCTTGGGAAAATAAAGCATTGGCTATTAATGTTAGTGACTGGCATGAGGTTTTGTTAGGAAGGGAAGTGTAGGGAGACTGGAAATATGAGGAGGAAGGTGAAAGAATAATATCTCCGAGGAGACAATGCCATACCTGATGGTCCATTGTGTTCTTTAAGGAAACTTAGCAGCAGATGACATCACCCTGAGCCATTCACACAGTCTAACAAGTTCCTGCTTGTGGTCAATGATAGGGTGACTGGTAGAGGAGGGGCCAAAACCTGTGACCAAGGAAGAGGTCTATGTGGTTAACACAGAAGGATGGAAACCCTAAACCTTAGCCATTGACATCAAAAAGATTGCAAACCTGACTTCCTTACAGAGTTAGCTCTAAAAAGAAGGATGAATGTGATTAATTTCAGTCTATGTAGCTCCACAAAGTCGGCATCAGGTATCTTCACTTCCCCAGCATTCATCCCACGGGCAAAAGGAACCATTGTCCTTAATCCAAGATGGCATCAGAAGGTTCTGGGTTGGCCAATCAGATGAACAAGTAAACACTTTCTTTACAAACTGACCTGAGGTTGGGCCCAAAAGGCTATATAACCTTTGGCCAAAAAGCCACTCCACTACTTAAGATGAATGACAGGTGACCTCTTAGAAGGTTCATGCACCCGTCATCCAACATAAGGCTGTGAAGTTTGATGTGTAAGTCATTATGCCCTTACATTTCTTCTCTTGTTAATCTTATTTTTGGCTACTTGATTTTAGGTAACTGTGCAGTATTATCCTGATGGTTTTTCCATCCATTCTCTCCCTATGTCCACCCCAGAATCGGGGTGACACGGCGAGTGGCATTTCAATGCTGGCAAGCCATGACCCATGATACACTTGGAAATTCATTATTGCCATGTTACATGCTGGGCTTGAACACTTAGTGAAGCTTTCCAAATTACCTCGCCCACTTTTAGGGGCTGATTAAAGTCATCTAGCCACAGTCACTCACCACCAGACATCCTTTGAATTATCTGGTGTAATGGAAGAAGCATGGGATTTGGAGTCAGGCTGTTCTGCTTGCCCCCTGCCAGCTCTGTGAATTTGGGCAAATTCTTAAACTCTCTGAGTCTTAAGTATCCATTCTGTATAATAGCAATTATAATATCTACTTTATATACCATTATACAATAAAAAGTAATGACTGCTTTATGGACTGCCTACCATATGCTAGACTTTTTATGTATCTGTTTAACTCTTGCAACTATTCCTTGAGTTAAGCATCATTCCCACACTCTCCATTTACAGATGAGCAAACTGAGGCTTTTAGACAAACTGGCCAAGGACCGAGAGCTAGTAAGAAATAGGATTTGAACACACAGTCTTCTTATCCAAAGATAACCTTAATTACTAGGTTACCCTGCTGAGATGATAAAGGGAGAGAATTCAGGTAAATTATGGCACGTGGCAGAAAGTACTCAGGAAATGCTAGTTTTATTCCTTTTTCCCTTTACTTTTGTTTTTAAGTTCTTAAGTTACAGCTTTCCTTTCTGTGCTCAGATAACTCATAATGCATTGTGGCTGGCTTACTTTCATTCACATTCACTTACTCAATAAATATTTACTGAGTGTCTACTATGTGTCTTGCCCCAAGCCAGACACTGGGTATTCAGTGGCGCATACAAAAGCCACGATCCCACATCCTCAATGTACTTGTAGCAATGCCAACTGTGTCCTCCAGGAGTCTCTAAATATAGAGATTGAGCCATGCTGCTCTTCTTTAAGATGGATTAAAACCATATTATTTGCAACTATAATATTATGTTACCTTGGACACCAGGCAATTAGCAAGTAATTAAATCTCCCTTGGTCTGAATACACCTGCAACCAAACTGTCTGAGAAAGTTCTGTTACACTCATTAATTAGCATGGGTTGAGTGACAGGATAATCAGAAAGGAAACACCTCCTCTTGGAGACTAGGACTAAATGATTAAAAAGTGGAATGTGCTTTTAACACTTTTTGCTTGAGTTCATATGAATGTAGAATGTATGGATGGGCCATTGCTTATCAATATTAATGTCTCTGGCACAGAAAGGGCCTTGGAAGAATTGAAAGATGTCAATATGTATTTTCATCTATTTGACAGCACAAAAACTTTGGTTTTTGCGGCCATTTGCTAACTATTTGCTTAGACACCAGCCCAGTGCTTCCAATAGTAACAAGTAACCATCTCCCAGAGCTAGAACTGAAGGTCGCAACAGCTGGTTATGCTCGTTCAGGAAGCCCCAGCTTTATGACCACCTACTGCTACAAAGGGATCATAAAAAATAGAGGACGCGGGTCCAGTCTCTCTCCCATCCTTTATACTATCTGTCTCAATGGAGTCTGATGTCAATCTAGATTAGCTGATACATAGGATAAATTAGATTTTTGGCCATAGAGTATTCTTTTTCCATAAATGGAGAAAAATATTCCAAAGATCTTCAGAAATTATATTTCCCCCTTTTGAATCCCTTGGCTCTTTGATTAATAGATTGATTTAAAAATGTCACTGAGGAGTATATCATATCATCCTTGCATTATCTCCCCACTAAGGAGCCATAAACATCTCTCAACTGCAGACAAAAAGCAAGCATGTGGGCGGTGTGACTGGTGTGTTGTACAGGCTCTGCTGAATCTACCACTGTTTTGGGGTTTGTTTGGGTTTTGTTTTGTTTTTTTTTAGGAGTTTTTATTTATTAAGGGGGAGAGAGAGAGAGCGAGATCACACACGTGCTGGAACAGGGTCAGGAACAGAGAGAGAGAGAGAGAGAGAGAGAGAGAGAGAGAGAGAGAGAGAGAGAGAAGCAGACTCCCCGCTGAGCAGGGAGCCAGCCCAATGAAGGACTCGATCCCAGGACTCCAAGATCATGACCTGAGAAGGTAGATGCTTTACCGACTGAGCCACCCAGGCGCCCTGGAACCTCCCACGGTTGAGTCAGTGGTTCTCATCCCTCCAGCCACAGTCCTGGTGGCCTCCAGCCTTGAGGCCGCCAGGAGAGACCCCGAGTCAGGGCTGCTGCAGCCACGGGGAGTTAGAAACAGCCTCAGGATAAAGAAGTCCAGGAACCCACTCTGAGTTTTCAAATGTCTATTGTTCACAGCATTTGCCAGTCCTTAAACAAAAGCACCATGGGACAAACCTGGATGTTCTAAGCTATAAGGGAATTTAGCTTAACACTAATGCACAAAAACTGTCCCAGCCACAGGTGGAACGTTATTAGACAAAGTGAAGCATGTCTGCTCTTAAAGAAGAAGAAGAAAGACATTGCTTTCTTTTTCCCAGACTGTGCTACCCTAAGAAGGGAACGCATTTGAAGCGGCAAATGTAGACGTTTCGGGCAAATGTGTACTTTGTCTTCAAATGAACAGCTTTCAGAATGATCTTGTTTAAGCCTCCTTTTATTTTTATCTTTTATTCCCCTACAATGCCAGCTGAGGTTGCCCATCTCCTAACAGCTACCAAATGGACTGGTAATTGTAAGGCTCGGTGATTTAATTAGACTCATTCTAAACACTCACGTTTTTATCAATTAGTTAATGGGCTAACGAGAGCCTCTTTGTTGGAGCCAGGTCATTTGGAAGCTAGAGGCTTCTTGAGGGCAAGAAGTTGAAGAACCGCGGCGTTAATATCTGTAATTAACCTCACGAGTCCTAGGTTGTTCAATTAGGAGTGACCTCCCTTCCCTTCCATATGCCTTTCGTCAAATGGGATTTTCATGCAAAATAATCACTGAAGAAGCACGAATCAAAAATAATAATAATAATAATAATGTCCCCCAAAATGATACCTGGATGAAAGTAAAACAAAAAGTTCCCAGTCTTCAACTGCTTCTCAGTTATTTATTCAACTAAGGTTGTTTGTTCCCTGTGGCTTGCCCTTAAAATCATAATTCTGGGTGTTTCAGGTCAGTGATGCTCTTGGTAATAGCTATCAAGGAATTTTGAAAATAGGGTTTTATCTTATCACATAGGCCAATTCTAAAACAGGGTCGATGCACTGTGTTTCTGAAAAAGTTCAACATTTGATTACTCTTTATAAATAATTGCCTTCGACTTTTTTTGGCTTGGAGAATTCCATTCACTATTTCCCTGTGAAAGAAGACTTCCCTCTTGTACCTGTGGTTATAATAAATAAATACTTATATGCGTAAAACCAAGGATTATTTTGCTTCTTAACGAGCTAGTCAACTTCTACTCCTCTGAGAAGTCTATGGGAAATTCATAAACTGCACATACTTATTCTCATCCACTAACACAATGTGAAGCAACCTTACATATAAATAAAAACAAGTATTGACAGAAAAAAGTTAGTCTGTAGGAAAGGGGTAAAACATTTTACAAGTTAAAGTATACAGAAGACCACACCGAGTGACCTACCAGGAAAAATTCTTATGCCCAAAGAATACGTGCACAATATGCAAGAATATTATTTTTTGTTTCTCACTCAGTCTTTAAGTTGCTGTGATTCAGCAACGTCGGTATCTTGAATTTGAAGGAAAGAGATGTACTCACTTTGAAGCCAAACTCTTCAAAATAGTAGCAGTTTACAGAGATCACTTCTTTGTTTTCTGCTGGGTTAGAAACCACTCAAAGATGAGAAAAGGACTGAATTTTCAACACCCAGGCAAACCAGAGCGGAAGAGACACTTGTTTTGAGGATTTTAACACGAGAGGAGTATGGACTGTCACCTGAAAAAATCTGATTCTAATCAGGCATCCCTCACAAACTTTGGGTCCTAGCTCTTGCAGCCCATCATCAAAAATTAAAGACACCAAAAGAGCTGGTAGAAAGTAAGCACTCCCCACTCCTACTGTGCTTGTGTGTGCGGACCAGCCGCTCTGGTCAGGAACAGTTTACGTTTATTGTTATGGTCAACAATCATATTGTGCACGCCCAGTAAATGCACCGCTTTGCTGCGCTTCATAAATGTGTCCTTTGTTTCCTTCATCATTAGGCAGACAGTTCGTTCTGTACAATGTCCAACTTCCAGACAGGTGGAATAAGGAGGGGGCATCTGTCTAAATATTGAATGCCACGCTTCCCCCATCTGCTGTAATAACAGTGCCGGGTCTGCTTGGCTTCAGTTACCCTCTTCTGCATACAACCAGTCAGCCATATGCCCTATATAGTGCACGTGCCACCAGAGCGACAGGGCTGGGTTGGCCGGCTCCGAGCGGGTCACCAAACAAGTGGGGGAAAGATGAGGGTTGGAGGCATGTGTCGGGATCAGCAGGTGACGGTCAATATGGCCTCTGAGAGCGGCTTAAAGAACCCATATAAAAGGCCTTCAAAAGTCAGTGGTCGGCATAGAGCACATTGCCAATCAAATTTTACAGGGCATACCTTCCAGGCTAGGCAAATAAGAAGATTTAGAGCACATGGCAGTTCATCGTTTATAATCCTGTCTTAGCCCAGCATGGCTTAGTGATAGTTCAGTGACAGATGATGGGCTCATGACAGCAGCAGGCTCTTACACAAACGCGTACAGTGAAATTAAAATTAAATTAGTGACACACGTGTACACATTGGTTGTGCAACAGTTACACAATCTGTTCGGGACCCCTTGCAGACTCTGCCACTATGCCCTCGATTCAGGGTGCCCCGAAGCACTTTCAGAAGGCACCCAAGAGTTAGTCCCCTGGCCAGGGAGGGCCCGTGCCTTGGGCAAAGGTAGAATTCACAAGGTCTCCAAGGAGAATAAAGGTGCTCAGGCTCCCACACACAAAAGTGGCAAAGTTTAAAGATGTTTCCGGTTGGTCTAACTGAAATTGACTAAGGGTTCTGAGGGCCAACGCGACGGAAGGAAGGAAGGAAGTGTATAGGGCCTGGAGTAAATCATTAATGGCCTTGCTCCTTCCATCTGTAATCTGCTGATTTTATCACTGCCAAGTTTTATATGTTTCTGTAAAAATATGAATGCCCATACTCGAGAATTGTCATTTGGGTGCAACTTCCATTGTTTTAAATGTCTGTGTCTTTTGCTATAAATTATAAATATTCTTCTTTTTTAAGATTTTATTTATTTGACAGCGAGAGGGATCACAAGTAGGCAGAGAGGCAGGCAGAGAGAGAGGAGGAAGCAGGCTCCCTGCTGAGCAGAGAGCCTGATGCGCCTCGATCCCAGGACCCTGAGATCATGACCTGAGCCAAAGGCAGAGGCTTAATCCACTGAGCCACCCAAGCGCCCACAAATATTCTTTCATTCGTCTGAATATTTGTTCAGGTAACATACTATAACAGAGGAGTTTCTCCGATCGTGGTTCCCTATGGAGCTTTTTAAAGATGTTACAGATTTTTGGGAACTTAAGTTTATATTTTAAAAATTTTTTACTTTCCTCCCTTGACCTAACCCACTTCAAAAGGATTTGTGGTGACTATGTTTCCCATCTACACTTGCTTCTACTCAGATTTCAATAAAAACTGTGTTGGCAAGCAAAAGTGTTAGATAAAAAAGGAAAACAGTTTCAGCACTGAGCTATTTGTCCTATCTCTGTACAATATCTTTTTTTTCCTTTTTAGTATATTAGTCATACAGTCATGTCTTGTTGAAATCGCAATTTGCAGATTCCCAGAAAAGAATTCGTAGGAAAAGAAAATGTTAGTACAGACAAAAACTGTACGTACTAATTTGAAAGATTTTTACAGTCACCTAGAGAAAAGTTAACTCTCTTCTTGGGAAATCAATTCAAATATAATAACAATGGTTTTTCCAAGTGTCCAGATTGGTCTAGACCTCATGAAATCTTTTTTTTTTAAGATTTTATTTATTTATTTGACAGAGAGAGATCACAAGTAGGCAGAGAGGATGGCAGAGAGAGAGAGGGAAGCAGACTACCCACCGAGCAGAGAGCAGAGAGCCCAATGCAGGCCTCAATCCCAGGACCCTGAGATCATGACCTGAGCCGAAGGCAGAGGATTTAACTCACTGAGCCACCCAGGCACCCACTGGGTTCATGAAATCTAACCAAGAAGTATAACTCTACAATTCTGCATGTTTTTGATAATATATTCTCTATATAATTACTTTATAAGTCATTCCACATTTTTTTTTTTAAGATTTTATTTATTTGACAGAGAGAAACACAGCCAGAGAGGGAATACAAGCAGGGGGAGTGAGAGAGGGAGAAGCAGGCTTCCCGCCAGGCAGGGAGCCCGATGTGGGACTCAATCCTGGGTCTCCGGGATCATGACCTGAGCCAAAGGCAGTCGTTAACCAACTGAGCCACCCAGGCGCCCCGTCATTCCACATTTTAACACACAAAATAAGTCATGGAAGATTTTTTTGTTTGTTTAAGAGGTTTTTTAAAGACTTTTAAATTATTAGACCATAATATCAAAATTAATCTTCTAAAGGAATTATTATTAATCTTCCCAGCATCTCTTTGAACACTATAACTTACTAATACAACAAGCACTAAAAGGGACAAGCCACATAATAGAAGTCACATGCAAAAAAATCATTAGTGGAATTCAGATTCAAACAAGAACGTCTTACTTTGCCTTTTAGAATTTTATTATAGACTCAAATTTCCTCACCTAATTTTAAATTCCTGTCCCCCACTTTCAGGTCTGCACCTCTGCCTTAGATCACTTAGGTCTCCCACACTGCTAGATATGAAGGGAACCTCAGACTCAGTGTAAATGGGTTTATGAATAAAGAAAAGACCAAAAGGTGTTGAAGGTGGTCACTGAGGCGTGACTTCTAGATGCTTTGAGGTCATTTCTAAAAACGTGAAAGAATCAGGGGGACCTGGCCGGCTCAGTTGGGAGAGAGTGGGACCCTTGATCTTGGGGAGTCATGTGCTTGAGCCCCATGTTGGGTGTAGAGGTTACTAAAATAAATAAATAAACTAAAACAAACAAAAACCTTGAAAGTATTATATTTTTCTAAGAATGAAATCTTATACCTATCAATGCTGATGGTGTTTTGGATTTAAGATTTATTGTAGAATTTCAAATTCTCATAAGGCAGTAATAAAATCACCTCCTGT
The DNA here is from genome assembly GCA_004023965.1 of Spilogale gracilis. NCBI lineage: Eukaryota > Metazoa > Chordata > Mammalia > Carnivora > Mephitidae > Spilogale > Spilogale gracilis. The sequence goes on from PITA01002014.1 coordinate 117,873, forward strand.
TTTCCAAGTAAAGAATCCTTGGACATTTCTTCTCTGACTTCTCCATCATATGTAGTTTCCCTTGAGGTCTGTTTCTACTGAGTATACATGCAAAATATCTCATGCCTCAATTAAAGAGGCTTCCTGGAGCCATTCTCAAAAACAGAAAAAGAAAAAGAAAACCTTTTACAAGCCACTGTTTTATTTTTTGTTTAGTTATTGCTGCTCTTTACCCAGAGCTCCTACTGAATCCCAGTTCTCTGATGCATTCCCAGAAGGGCCATCGGATAAGTTCGTGTATGGGTCCTACTGGCAGTGTGGTGATATAGCACAGAAAAAGCAGAGAAAAGCTGCATCCCATGGCATTTCTACGTTTAGTGTAAAGCAACAGAGGAATCTGCTTGAAAGTGAAAAGCAAATGACAATTTTGAATGAATATTGCTAAGCCTCATTTGGCATATCCAAACAACAGGCTGGAAATCTGCTGGCTCCAGAACCGCGTACTCAAATTAGATCCCCGGTGGTCCATCCAAATCACAGGTGCGATCTGCGTACCTGTGTGCACAGAAGCCAGGGGGATCGTGGTCCCAACCTGTGCGAGCCTTTGAGATCTCCAGACAGAACGCGATGAGGACGTGCGCAGAAGATTAGATGCTTTTTGGCCAAAGCTTGGAGGAAATGGAAAATAAACACTGATAGAAACTAACATGCATGTCCTATTTTTAAAAATACACAAATGTACATTTTTGATAGTGTCACACAGAGCATCCAGATGTCAAGTGCAGTCAGATTGTTGTACAAGTTGTTCAGGGGAATGACTCGCCCCACCTACAATGGGAAGCAATGGCAGGTGCCGCAAGCAGTGTCAAGAACACGGACAAGTGACACGAATCATACAAATTCATCATGAGGTTGATGAAGTGACCATGTTTGGCACGAGGGTGTCCTCTGGAGGGAGTTCTGTGTCCCAGCTCCTCTACAGCCCACTCATGAGAATGAAGCTTAAATCTTTGTGGGTGAGCAGCCATGGGGGATGTAGGGAAGGTGGGGTAGGGAGCCATCTCCATAAGTCACTAAACAAACCTTTAAAAAAAAATCTCATTATTATTATGATTTCCAGCCCAGGTTCTTCATTAGAAAGAAAAGAGTTGTACTTGGGAGCCAAATCTGAAATGATGAAAATCCTTGGAGAGAAAGAAGGGAGAAAGATTGAGCCGTTCACCCTTTTATTACTGTTATGATTACTCTTTATTACTTAGCACTTACACAGTACTTTATTTTTTCCAAGTGCTTTACAATCCTTAATTACTTAATCTTGCAATATATTTAGAAAGGCACTTGAATTTATTCGACGCTGCTATTCAAAACCGATTTTGCCCCATTTTCAGCCCCCACTCGTGGAGGTACAGTGTCTCCCTGCTGGGGAGCGAGGTACGGAAAGGAGTGGCCCACAGAACACTCCCGAAGAAAAATGGAGGGGGAGGAAGGAGAGGAGAAACCAGCCTGCGGTACAATAACAATAATCAGCCATGACTGCTACTCTCTCCTTCTCTTCGGCATTCTATGCCAATCCAGCGCCTTTCAAATTTGTAAATAATCAGTAATTTATAAAATGCAATAAATATATATTATGCATAGCATATACACAACAGATTTTTCTGGCTGAATTATGTTGCTTGTCATGCAAATAGGTAATCCTGAACCAATTAAAAAACAAAGGCACGTTGTAATGGAGTAATGGAAGTTTCTGGATGCCAGCTCCTAGGCACAGGGTCCTTAAAGACAGAGAAGAAAAAGAAAAGGAAACACAGAGAACAATATCATCATTCTATCAGCGGTTAACTTGAGTCTACTTATGCATGATCAAAGACTGCAAATATAGTTTAAACAGCATGAAATAATCGCTGGGTTTACAATATGAAATGATTTTTAAAAGCAAGACCGACAACAATCCCGGTGCCACTTCGTTCAGCGACTAAAGACTAATTTTGTGATGCACAGCCAAGCTTAGGTAGTGGTAGGGAAATTAGGGTTAAGAGGCTAACCTCCCTCCCGGGTTCCCTTTGAAGATTTCTATATTCTGGGGGAGAGGGTAATGAAAATATTTTACCTCCCCATTGCAACTAGGTCAGTGGGCCAAAGAAAGAAAGCTGCTCACACCACCACACGCCAGTGCAATTGCAATCCCCAAAGAGGCGAAAGGGACAGGAACAGCAATATTGAGCACTTCTGGAAGGGCCAGTCCAACGGCGGTGAGTACCGCTCCTCTCCAGCTCCCGCATGTTGACCCGGAGTGAGAGACTAAAAGAAGCTCGTCTTCCTTCCTGATTCTTAAGCTTCTCACACCTGCCAAGCTTCTCACACCAACTAAGAGCACGAGTCAACCAAAACAACCACGGCCGGAGCCTGGAGATGAGGGCCGGTGTCCATCAAGGCAGAAGGGGTGACCCTTGCGTCTCCGTTGCCGGACACTCCTTAGGAAGGAAAGAAAGCCGGCACGGGGAACAGCAGCCATCTGTCTGGTTGCTTTGCTGTGCCTGTATTTCTAATTTCATTTCTGACACCGATGAGGCAAAGGGGTGGCGTACAGAAAATTTAGAAACCAGAAACTTAATAAAACGGCTCTAAACATGACAGCGTTTATGAAAAAGATTAATTACTAGGAGTAAGGGGGCCTGATGCCAGGAATTTATAGGATTGATACAAATACGATGCCCTGCTGGGCTGCTAGGCCCATAAAATGCGACCCTAATCTTCGGGCCTATTGTTGTTTTTGCAGAAACAACAGGCTTCAGCCAAGACAACAAAAGGGTCTATAATAGAGTTTCAGTAGGAGGAGAAAAATCACCATAGCCATGGAAAATAAACACCTTTAGAGAATCTGTTTGTGAATACCTATCTGGGCCTTCCCTCAAAGCGCTCATGTCTGCAGAGCGAAGGCGCCATTGTCCCGTTTATCTCCGAGCCCAGCTGAAGGAAAGGGAAGGACCAATTAGGAGGAAGAAATGGGGCCGTGAACTGCACGCGGCCTGTCGTTCTGATGGGCTGCGGACAGATAGTTTGTTCTTTAACTGGGAAATCATCCAGGCGCCTTCTTAAAGAAGGGAATTGCTCCTGCAAACACCCGGGAAGACCTCTGCCTACAAGTCAGTACTTTAGTTCTTTGTAAACGTTTCTTAACCTCCTCTCCCTCTTACGGTTCTCCTTTTGCATCTTGCCCACCTCTCATAATTGATGTGTCTGACATTCAGAAACACTTTGTGAAACCACAAATTAGTCATGGCAGGAACAAGAAAAGAAGCTCAACTCCACAATTGGATTACACTAACCAATCGGACCGGCGTCTGCCAGGGTTTGCCCTTGCCACATTGATGGTAAAGAGAAAGACAACTCCCATAACTAGTAATTTGAGGTTCGCACTACATTCATGTTTAAAATGACACACATTTTCTGGGGACCAATCAAAAGGAAAACACTGCATTTTTCCACGTTTGCGTGTTTATGATGTCTTTGAAAAGTGTGAGGGGTGCTATGTAATGACCCCTCCCCTAAGTACAACCCACGCTTGCATAGAAATTATCTTGACATCCTAAATCATTCAGAGGGTTTGTTTATAACATATGGTGTCTGTTTCACACACTAACAGCGACTTTTTGATTTGAAGTCAGCCACAGTCCTAAATCCTCAGTGTCTCCAGGATTAATTATGGGCACTAGACAGCAATAGCAATCCTCTCTTCGTGTTAAGCTGCATGGAGGGGTTGGCACGGGGAGAAAACGGGCCTTTCAGGGTTAGCGAATAACCAGAGTGGACACACACACATCTTTCATGACACCGATTTGAAACAGTAATGGTAAGATGGCCCCCATTCTTAGAGCGCCTTAGGAAAACACACGTCGGGTGAGAAATGCCATCCCCAAATGCTTTCTACTTCTTCCTCTCGGGAGAACGGTTGAAAGATCCACATACTTCTGCATCTACAGTGACTTAGCAATTGTTAAACAAACAAAATAAAATAAAATAAAATAAAATAAAATAAAATAAAATAAAATAAAATAAAAGTGAAGTAAAATCAAATCAAATAAATGAATGAAATGACAACAAAACCTATGGTCCCAATGGGTCGGCCGCTTCCCAGCCTCACAAACAGGAATCTGCAGGAATGCAGGCTGTCCGTGCTCAGGACACACTGCCTCTCACCACAGATAAGAAGAATCGCCACCTCTGCGCACAAGCAGAGGAGCCGCAGTTTCACAGACCACATGTGTACCTATGCTCCGCAGTGTATGACCTAAAGTGGAGCTCCTAGTCAACATCGTTCATGCAGACCTGCTCAAGTAGTAAGATGTTCAAACCATTGTATTGTCTCAGCAATGTATGTCTACTTGCTCATCACCTGTTTCTAAAGACTGAGGAAGGGGGTCAAGGGATCTCTGACATGCTCTTCAGCCCCATGTTTCAAAATCTAAGATGTTGTACTGGAGCAGGCTGACTGTGTTTGGGGTACCCTGTGTATGCCCTTGAGAACTCGAACACCTACACTGTACCAGGCACCGCACGGGGGCAGAGGGAGTAATGGTGTGCAAAAACAAGGGGGTTCTGCCTTTAGGATGGAGGGGGTGCATAAGAGAAAAGAGGCAAGTCACTCCAGAAACTGAGAAAAACTTCCTTGAGGAAGTGACATTTGGGCTGAAAGCTTAAGGACGAGTAGGAATTAGCTGGGGAAAGCGGAAGTCTGCTCACTGTAGGCAAAGAGCACAGCATGAGCAAAAGTCCTGAGGTGAGTGAGGACGTATTCTTTTAAGGAACCAAAAGAAGCCTGGTGGCTGGGAATGAGGGGTGCCCGGTGCCAAAGGAGGTGACAGAGACAGGCTGCCATTCAACTGCAGGGTTGTCTTGTGTAATTACAGAAATCCAGAGTCTTTCTTCTTAGTATGTCTGTTGCTCTTGTAGAGTCTTTTCAGCTGCATTGTGAATAAATAAGAATATGGGATCTCAACTGGGAAACTCTTGAAGATTTAACAACACCAAAGTACTCACAAGTAATACAGACTATAGAATCCTAGGGTGTACAGTCTGAGCTGTTCAAACATCCAACTCCTGTTTTATGATTTACAACACAGTCTAAAGGCTTAACCATCCAAGAAATGCAGAGCAATTGCCAAATTGTTCTCCTTGTGTGTATTGCAGGTTAGTCTCTGAGTTAGGAGCCTCACTAACGTGCAAGTGTATGAACTCCTTTTATAACTGACCTATTTCAATAGAATTATAGTCTTTCATGGGTAAAACTTTGATTCCATCATAGCTCAGAACTTGTTTCTCAGTGTCTTCTTGGAAAATTATCCAAGATGGGGCACCTGACTAACTCTGTCGGTAGAGCACATAGTGGTAAGTTCAAGTCCCACGCTGGGCATAGAGCTCACTTAGAATAAATAAACAAAACTGTCCAAGAGATTTTAAGTTAAATGCTAGCATTGAGATACTGCCTTACAACCAAGTTCTGAAAACTAAACAAACCCAAAATGTCAGTCAAACTTGTTATGAGATTGAATTCTTTTGCAAATGTGGGCAAAAGAATTGAACTACATGTAGGTACACAATTACAATAGAATAGCTTTAGGTCATTGAAAAGTGAACTCCATGAAAGACAATCCCAGGGAGCATCAAAAACAGGGATGGGTTGACTATAACACTTGACTCAAATATTTCTAAAGAAAACATCTTTGTTTTTCTTAGCCTAATTAAAATATGGAAATTTTTGGTAGACAAAACAGTATTCAGCATTCAATTTTTCTATTTCTCAATTCCTGAGTAGCCTCCAATGCACTGACTTTTCCGTGAAGGATGACTCGCCTCCAGTTCTTTCTGTAGTCTGGGATCTTGTCTCCCATTGTAATGGAGATAGAGTCAGGATTTTAAATGAATTACCTTCTTTCCTACTCTATATTCTCTTCTTTCACTCAGCATCTTCTTGTGAAAAAGAAAAGTGTTTTTGCCTTTTTATTTTTCCTGAGGCAAATACTGCTTTTGCATAATGGCAGTGTCCATTTCTTTGTCCCCCAAGTAGGAACCTTTCCCTTCCATCCTCTCTTCAGCACAGGCTCCCTTAGCAGCACATCAGTCTCTGGGCTTTGTTTTCTAAAGCTCCTCGGTGATCCTAAGCACCTTTCCCCTTAAGAGTAGTGCTTGATTTTTGGGAATAGAAACTCAAACATCAGGAACAGCGTCCCCCTGCAGTTGTTAAAGAGCAGCTCTCCCAACAAAACCCACTCCATTTATCCGGAAGCCATATTTGCAGCCTGTTAATTACAGAGCTCTGCAGGCTATTGGCGTTCTGGCCGCTTGGCTTTTCATTAGCACTTTCAGCAGAAAAAGAACAAGAATGACCAGAAGGTTGAAATTCTCATAAAGCAGCCTTGGGTCCTCCCCTGAGTATTCAGGATCTCATAATTTTGGAAAGGGCTTTAGGGACCACCTAGGCCATCCCAGACATGAAGAAACAGGTTCAGGACCGCATCCGAATCCTAGGGACACAGGCTGACGTCATGGCAGCAAGAAGATAGGACCTCCGCGGCAGACTCCTGTGTCTTCTGCTTCAGTCCAGATTCTTTTGGAACAGGAGGGAGCAGTTTGAGGTTCTAGGTCTTCATTTCCTCCTCACATTGCACTCCTAGGGAAGTCATGGAGCTTTTCCGAAGCTCAAGATGGTAATATCTGCCTTCCTTATTTCATAGAGTTACTATACAAGAGGTAACTTTAAAATCTATAAGGAGGGGCACCTGGGTGGCTCAGTTGGTTAAGCGTCTGCCTTTGGCTCAGGCCCTCATCCTCGGGTCCTGGGTTCGAGTCCCTTTTGAGCAGGGTGTCTGTTTCCTCCCTCTGCTGCTCTCATGCTCTCCCTCACTCTCTTTCCCTTTCAAACAAGTACATAAAATCATCTTTAAAAAAATAAAATAAAACCTATAAGAAGTTGGTGTTGCAGAGTTTGTTTTTGAGGGCAGCAGAAAATGTATTTGAAATACATTTGAAATACTGTAGTGAAGGATTTCCGGTTCCTGGTGGCCACAACACAGGATCTTAGCTTCCAGAGTTAAACCTGAAGTCCTGGAGGCGCCACTGAAGTATGCGTAGGACTGACAGATCCAGAGCTTACAGACTTGTTTAGCACTGGGAATGCAGGAAGGAAAAGCGGGCAGAAGCAGGTGTGCCAAACACACGACAAGACAGGGAGGGAACCTGTTTCTGCTCTGTGCTTTTTCTCCCCTAAAGCACCTCGGGAGGCCCCATGCACACACCATCCCTCCCCAGGGTGGAAAACTATCAATGTCATGGGGCGCCTGGGTGGCGCAGTTGGTTGGGCATCTGCCTTCTGCTGTCATGTTCCCGGGGTCCTGGGATCAAGTTCTGCATCAGGCTCCCTACTCAGTGGGGAGTCTGCTTCTCCCCCTGCCGCCTACTCCCCCTGCTTGTGTGCTCTCTCGTTCTCTCTCTCTCTCTCTCTCTCTCACTCTCTTTCTCGCAAATTAATAAAATATTAAAAAAAAAAAAAAGAAAAGGAAAGAAAGCTATCGATGCCAGCCCAGCACTTGCTGAAGGCAGCAGATAACATCAGGACAGCCTGGATGCCCAGGTATTGCACAGAGCTGATAAAATAACCAATCTCTTGAAATTGTGTTCAGAATTCCAAAGGGACTTTTTTTTTAATGGCTAAATTAGTGTAACTTGAATATGGGGGGAAAAGGACCATGAGTAGCTAAGATACTTTTGAAAAAGAAGAGCAAAGAAGGAGAATGGTTCAGTCTACCAGATATTCAGGATGCAATAAAGCCTTGGTGACAATAACCATTGTTTTTCCCAAGTAAGTTATGTAGATACAGGAGTAGTGCAATCATCCAGAATAAAATGACTATGTATGGAATACAATTATGTATAAATATATGATATTTCTCTTATATAACAAGAACTTTGTGTTAAGAAAAATATCATAAAAACTCAGTGAAGAAAAGATGGTCATTTAGACTTATTCAGAGTTGAAAACTGATTAACTATATGAAAAAGAATAGGGGCACTTGGGTGGCTCAGTCATTAAGCGTCTGTCTTTGGTTCAGGTCATGATCCTAGAGACCTGGGATCGAGTCCCACATCGGGCTCCCTGCTGGGCAGGAAGCCTGCCTGTCCCTCTCTCACTCCCCCCTGTGTGTGTTCCCTCTCTAGCTGTGTTTCTCTTTGTCAAATAAATAAATAAATAAATAAGATCTTAAAAAAAAAAAAGAATAATAGGGCGCCTGGGTGGCTCAGTGGGTTAAAGCCTCTGCCTTCAGCTCAGGTCACGATCCCAGGGTCCTGGGATCAAGGCCCATGTCTGGCTCTCTGCTCAGCGAGCAGCCTGTTTCCTCAGCTCTTTCTGCCTACTTGTGATCTCTCTCTCTGTCAAATAAATACATAAATAAAATCTTTAAAAAATATATTTAAAAAAGAATAAAACTTGTTCTCTACCTAAAAATATGAGCTTCAGAGAGAATTAGAGATATCAATGTGAAAGATAAAACTGACAAACTAGGGTGCCTGGGTGGCTCAGAGGGTTAAGCCTCTGCCTTCGGCTCCTGTCATGATCTCAGGGTCATGGGATCAAGTCCCACATCAGGCCCTCTGCTCAGCAGGTAGCCTGCTTCCCTCTCTTTCTCTGCCTGCCTCTCTGCCTATTTGTGATCTCTCTCTTTGTGTCAAATAAATAAATAAAATCTTAAAAAAAAAAACTGAAAAACTAATATAGGAAAAATGTTGAAGAATATATTTATAGATCTGGGCTTGTGTGCCCTCTCTCTCAAATAAATATATAAATCATTTTTTTAAAGGAAAAGATACTTGTCCTAAGTAAAGCCAAAGAAATATTAACTTCTAAACTACACAAAGGACTCCTGCAGATCAGTAAGAAAAAAACATGAGGGGCACCTGGGTGGCTCAGTTGGTTAAGTGTTGGACTCTTGGTTTTGGCACAGGTCATGATCTCAGGCTGGTGAGATGGAGGTCATGCTCAGCAGGGAGTCTGCTTGAGATTCTTTCTCCCTCCCTCTCCCTCTTACCCTTACCTTTTGTTCCTCCCCCACCTCACATGTGTGCTCTCTCTAAAATAAATAAGTAAAACCTTAAAAAAAAAAAAGAAAAAAAGAACCATAAGGTCCAATAGGAAAATGGTCCAAAGTTACAAATATTCCATTCACAGTAAAGGAAATAGAAAGAGCTAACAGCTACACTGAAAGACAGGCCCCAATAACCAGAGCTATGTAAATTAAAACAACACTAAAATAATTTATGTCCACCAGATTGGTACAAAATGAAAAATTTGACAACATCAGGTATTGGAGACTATTTGGGGAATGAGGAATCATTATACATTGCTGGCGCTTGTGCAGACCTGAGGACGATTATGTTCCGGTAGAATCTGACACTATTTATAGTATATACCTGAGAGAAATTTGCATACAAATTCCAAAGTGATCCTGCACCAGGCTGTTCATGGCGCTTTTTCATTCCAGCGGAGATTTCAAACAAAGGAGAAGCACGTGACATAATATGATGGGGAAGTCAAAAGCAATGAACTACATGGACATATAGCACCAAGGACAGAACTGCAGAATACTGTGGAGGGAAAAATCACAGCTAGAATGATATCCATAGTACAGCATCACTTATTTATATTAAAATCATACATCTTAAAAAACAACTCAGACTGTGTATCTTCCAAGGATCCATGCATATCCAAGGAAAAACATGATCTGTGTTAGAGAAGGTTACTGTGTGGGGTAAGGACACGTGGGGACACAGGTGAGGGAGATTACTGTGTGACTTAACTGAAGAGTATGTTCAACTCAACTATGTTTGCCTAAGGTTAAAAATAAAATCCCTCTGGGGCTTCTCGGTGGCTCAGTCAGTCGAGTGTCTGACTCTGGATTTCAGCTCAGGTCATAATCTCAGGGTTGTGAGATAGAGCCCCACCTCTGGCTCCCTGCTCCACAGGGAGTCTGCTTGAGATTCTCTCCCTCTCCCAATGCCCCTCTCCTTGCTCTCATGTGCATGTGCTGTCACTCTAAAGTAAATAAGTAAGTCTTTTTAAAAAACAAAATCCCTCTAAAAAACAAAATAGAATAAAACAAAACAAAACAAAATAAAATAAAATAAAATAAAATAAAATAAAATAAAATAAAATAAAATCCCTCTAGTGGAAAAGTTTAATGAACATTATTTCTTAATATGGTAAGACCAACAACAAGGTAAGGCCCAATGCCAACATTAAATAAAATGGTCACTCTGAACTTCATCTAGAACCCGTCTCAAAGATAAATCACCCCTACTGCCTTATAAACTCATCATTATCAAGGGAGTGACCCTAATTTAAGCAATTCTTTATAGAGTCTGTCTTGTGGTCTGGTAAAGGGGAACGTTGCATCTCTAAAACAATGTGCAACACATTCTGTTAACACAAATAGAAACTTGTGTCTGGGGTGCCTGGGTGGCTCAGTTGATTGAGTGTCGAACTCTTGGCTCTGGTTCAGGTCGTGATTTTGTGGGTTGTGGGATCCAGTGGAGCTGGGCTCCCCACTCAGCAGGGAGTCTGCTTGAAGAGTCTCTCCCTCTGCCCGTCCCCACACTTGCGCACTCGCTTGAGCACTCTCTCTCCCTCTCATATATTTAAAATAAATCTTAAAAACAAACAAACAAAAATCTCAGGGTGCCTGAGTAGCTCAATCAGTTGAACATCTGCCTTTGGCTCACGTCATGATCCCAGGGTCCTGGGATCGAGTGCTGCATCTGGTGGGGGGGCCTTCCCTGCTCAGCGGGGAACCTGCTTCTTCCTCTCCCTCTGCCTTTCCCCACCCCAACCTCTCGTGCTCTCCTTCTCTCTTTCTCAAATAAATAAAATGTTTTAAAAAATAAAAATAAAAAAACTTGTGTCTATTCTTCAGGGCTAGTTTCAGAGAAAGCCAGTAGGACAGTGACAGAGTCGTTTGGGGAAGTGGCTAAGTGCCATTCCCTATACATGCCGACAACACCCACTATACAAGATTCCACAGATTTGCATCAGGGACCATTCTAAAGTCCTAAAATGTTAGAATCAAAAACCAGGGCATCCGCCTTTATTTGCTTTATTTCTAATTTTGCTATTAGCATCCCTATGATGTTTAAATGAAGTTTTGTTTGAAATGTACTTTCCATCTCAGTGACTCAAAGCTATTCTCATAAAGCTGCTTGATATAGAAATACTTCTATACAACTTCACCTCAAAAGGACTTCGTTTCCAAAGGAATTTCATGATACATGTGAGAGGACCCCTGTATCTACAGAAGGGACTGGAAACGAGTTACAGGTCTGTAAAGTCTGCCCCTTATAATTCTGAAGTCATTTGCATGGCGGCGGATGGTGTCGAACCAGCAGCGGCAGATCTCTGAATGGCATTTGCTCTCCTCTCCCTCCAGCCCTGCATGGACTGTCACCCGCACATTACTAATTGAACATGATGGGCACTAGGTTGATTAAAGGGAAAATTGCATTCTACTTATCAAATGCTGATTAGCATAAGTAGCACATGTGCTTGCTTTCTCTTTCCCTATTCAATAAACATTTCATTAGAAAAATGAATTATGTCACTTGGGAGATGGGGCTCTAACTCCTAAACTTTTTACTCGGCAGGTAAGATTCAGAGGAACTTGATATGTAGGCCTTAGTGTGGACGTTGCCATATTTATTGGAAAAATTCCGCGAGCAGATCTTGGCCAATATTTTCCTTTTAAAATAGAGGAAGTAAAAAAGGCAAATGATGTGAGGTCTTGGCCCCAGGATGTGAAGAGCAGCAGACCCAGGTCCCCTGGGCAACAGACCAGAGCCCTCCAGCGGAGAGACACCAGGAGAACAGGCTGCCCCCTCTCGGAAGAAGTTCCACAGCCTGGTGGTGAAAGGCCTCCAGGAGTGTGGACCCTACTGCAGCTGCCTGAGCCATCCAGGGCCGGTCTCCCACTGCAGCTGTCTCAGCTCTCCCAAGAAGGTCTCTGTGTCTCCCATCCTATCCTACCTCTCCCCTGCCCCCCAAAAGGTAGAGGAGTGGACGTGTAAGGGAAATGAAGGGAGTAAAGAGTTGACTTTCCCCTCTGCTGTTGTTGATGCCCCTCGGTGTGTGTGCTCGCTCATTATGGCTCCCTCAGTTCTGGAACAGCATGTCCACCTTGGCTATCAACAGGATAATGGCTTGCACTCTGTGATGCACCTGGATCTTCTTGGATGGGATTGGGTGGGATAGTGGGGCAGTCACCCACCTCAAGCTGGGCCAATGACTTTCTTCCTCCCGTTCTGGAGCTGGATCAGGGAGGCAGCAAATTCCACTAGTGCCTGGAATCCCAGCAGACATGCCATTGTCTACAACATGACCACGAAGATAGAGCTGGCCAAAGAGAAAGCAAGCAAGAAAGGAATTAAGTAAAAATACCCAGAAGAAAAAAATAGAAAACCCAGATACTTTGCACTTTAGGTCCAAATACGCCTCTAGTGTGCATGCTGAAAGAAACGCATCTGAAAGAAAAGTCTGGGAGAAAACCCCCAGGTCCTAAAATATTCTTCCCTCTTTTGCTTATACCAGTTTGACTTATTTTCTTTTTCAGCAACTATTGAGTCTTGACTAATTAATGTAACATTTTTCTGTCAGGCAGCTCAAAGTGACTGAAAGAGAGCCCCAGTATTCATCAATATCCATGAGAAGCAAGTGCCAAGATGTCCACAAAAGTTTGGAAGATGGAAAGCAGATGACCCGGCAGTAACTGACTCAGCAAAGGAGAGAAAGTATGGACCTTGGAGAGGCCAAAAACAAAACAAAACAAAAGCAAGTGGCTATTGCCACAGAACCCAAGAAGGGGTCAGGATTTAGAAGCAGCAGACATTATTAAAGAGTAAATTAGCGCTGGAGATTTTACACCAAAAAATACAGTCCTGCATGGGGCTGCTTACACAGGAGCCCACAGACCAGCCCTCCCTCAGACCAGGAGAAAATAGCATAGTGCCTCTCTGAAGAACTAGAACCAGGGCGGGGCTCTGGCCAGGACAAGAGCTCCAAAAGACAGAGGAGATGATTGACAGTTTGCATGCTGAATCAGGAACCCCCCCCGGACCCCCTTTCCTGCTCTTCCAGAATTATTCTTAATATGTTAAATATAGCCAGTATAGGGAAACCCCAACCAACTGGAATGAACCCTGGCTTTAGCACTGAGGTAAGGGCTTGTAGGCTTTAACCCTATAGTTTCTAGTTGTGGCGAGTGGGGGGCTTAGAAGGGTCAGGGTGGCTAAAGTAAGGGGCAGTGTGGGAGCTAAGGGCAGTGGCTGTATACCAGTAGTAATGAATTTCAGTATTTTAACAGCCAGGGTAGTTGCACTACTGTGAACAGCTGAATAGCAGAAGTATTAGAAAATTCTTCTCCGGTGAAACTGAATTTTTCTCTGGTGAAAAATACTGAAGACTTAGGGTCCCCAAAGATAAAAACCAGGTCATGCCCAATCATCCTACAGTAGGATGCCTGTCATGTCTAATCATCCATCAGCCAACAAAACTCTGCTTGTGCCCACAGAGCTTCCAACTGCCTTTTACTACCTCAGGTTTAAATGGGGACGGACAAGCCAGATCGCTACTCCCTTTTTGGGAGAGCCTCTGCTATTAAGGATGGAAGCCAAATGAAGGAAATACAAGATCAACGGGAAAGAGATGAAGCAGGGAATGGGGGTTAAGGAAAATACTCCCCGTTACAGACTTAATGTCTTTAGAGGGCTTAGGAATCTCAACCAGAGAACAAAAACAACCGAAAAAGCATTGACACTGTTCATTTTTTTAAAGATTTGTATTTATTTATTTGACAGAGAGATCACAAGTAGGCAGAGAGGCAGGAGGAAGCAAGCTCCCCGCTGAGCAGAGAGCCCGATGCGGGCCTTGATCCCAGGACCCTGAGATCATGACCTGAGCCGAAGGCAGAGGCTTTAACCCACTAAGTCACCCAGGCACCCAACACTGTTCATTTTTTCAACAACTGTATATTTAGCGTCACCTATGTATCACCCTGTTTTAGTGATCCCTTTCGATTTTCTGCTCCCCCCCCCGCCACCCCCACAGCCACAGTACTGAAGGCATGCTCATCACCTCTCAGCTGAACTTTAGCAACTGACTTCTACTTCCTCTCCCCATCACCAGCCCTGCTTGTCTGTAATCTGCCTTTTGGATTTAGAATGTTAACTCCTAGGATCTGTGGAATTTCCACTGCCCAGAGGAAAGAGCCCAGAAACCTTGGGTCTGCAGGCACAGCCCCCAACCCAGTGGTACTAAAGCACTGGACAGTCCCCTCAATGAATTGACATTTCACAGCTTCGAGTCTTTGGATTCCTTCTGCCCGAAATCACCCTCCCAACCTTGTCCACATTGAGAGACATCTTCTCTCCTGTCACCCTAACACCAGGCAGCTCTGAAGCTGCCTCCCTCACTGCCCAGTACCATGGACATTGTGCTCTGCCCTTGCATGGAAATGCTGGTTACTTGTGTGTTGTCCCTCAAGGCTTGAGACTTTGCCTCATTTAGAGCCTCACGACTTAGCCCTGTGTTCAGTAATGTTCTTTGACTATAGGGGGTAGAGGAATGAATTCAGGAACTGAGCTGAATCGTAAGGGATGGATAGAATCTGGACTGGCAGAAAGAGGAAGGCATTCCAAGCAGGGAGAAGGTCATGAGTGTACAGACAGAAGTGGGAATGGGCACAGTTAAAACCCTACCCAGCCTAGAAGACAGGAAGGAAGCTAGGCAGAAGAGAGCCTGTGAGGCCTTGGAACAAAGATTTTGGTTTAAATATGGCAGAGAATAAAAGCTGTTTTTAAAATAGTTTATGGGGGGGGGGCACCTGGGTATCTCATCACTTTCGGTTCGGGTCATGATCTCAGGATCCTGCGATTGAGTCCCACCATCAGGCTCCTTGCTCGGCAGAGGGTCTATTTCTCCCTCTTCCTCTGCCCCTACCCCTGCTCATGTTCTCTCTCTCTCCCCCTCTCTCTCTCTCTCAAATGAATAAATAAAATTTTTAAAAATAAAAAAAAATTGGTTGTGGGTTTTTAAGTAATTACAGCTTTGCATTAGACCAATGAATCTGTCAGGAAGCCTGGTATAGACCCAAAAATGCAAAGCATGGAAAGAGTAACACGTATGAACCCTGACTGTTTGCAAGATATATCACATGTAATACCTTGGATGAGACTCCTTTCCATCTGATGAGGGAGGAATCATTACTGCCAATTTGGAGATGAAGGAATTGAGACTTCAAGAAGTCATGTCACTTGCCAGAGATCACAGCAAATGAAGTTAATTAGAATCCAGATCTAACTTACTGTGGAGATGATATTCTTTTAACTCTTTTTCTAATTGTATTCAATAACTGAATGGTATAAAAATCCAGGGTATTTCCCTACTTGACCAAAAATATGAGAAGCCTCTGAAATAAGCACCATTTAAGTTAATTTCTAGCTCTAAGACCCGGTTTATTTCATTTACGAGTAAGCAAGAAAACACATGGCATGATATAAACAATTCACAGAATTTCTTTGGCCTCAGTTTACTCATCTAGAAACAAATGGACTAATGATGATTACCTCCTAGAACTGCTACGGTGGACTAATGAGTTAGTGAATTGAATGTACTTAGCTAGTATTAGTGAATTGAATGTACGTAGCTAGCATTCGATGCATACCAATATTTGATAAATATTAGCTACTGTCATTACATTTATTTTACTAACTTAATAATAGCATTCATGTCATAACTCTAATCATTTAAATGTCTCTTTTATGAAAGAGACTAGACCGGTGGTAACCAGAGGCTTGGGGAGTGAGGGAAATAGGGAAAAATTGGTCAAAGAGTAGAAACGTCAGCTGTAAGACGAATAAGTTACGGGGATATAATGTACGGCATGGCAATTATAGTTAATAATACTATATTACATATTCAAAAGTTGTTAAGGAAGTAGATCTTAAGTGTTCTCACCACAAAAAAAAAAGGAATGGCAACCATGTGACATGACGCAGAGATTAGCTAATGCAATGATGATAATCATTCTACAATACACAAGTGTAATATCAACCCTGTTGTACACCTTAAACTTATGCAGTGTTATATGTAAATTCTATCTCAGTAAAGCTGGAAAATAAAATAAAAGAAACATGAAATAAAGTGTTTCTCTTCAGGATGCAAAATGCCTCACATCTTGCATTAGATATAAGAATGACTTTGCAAGTTAACATTTTGAAATTATGGGCAATATGTAAGTGAGTCTTCTTTATACCCTCTCACTATAAATAGGTATGTTACAGTCAAATATATTAAAATGACTCACTAAAAATCGGAGCAACCATTTCCATCACGGTGATTTTCTAAGACATCCCACAAAATATAAAATCAGATGCATAATGAGGCACTGCTTTTGAACTTCTTATAAGCCCAAAAGGTGCCACAACTTGTTTACTTGACAGCTCAGCCATTAATTTCAGAAAGGCGAAAACGAATAACCACCCAGGTTACAGTTGCCTTGCAGGAATCCCTCTGCTATAATCTCATAGTTTTTTCACCTAATTAATTTCCCCTTTCCTTGCACCAGAGTTTCATGAGTGTATCTTGTTTGGAGGAGATTAAGAGTCACACGCTTCATTAGCAAGGTGTAAATTATCAGCGAGGCCCTCTCCATCCACCTGCTTAATCGGGCTAATGAAGCACCTCTGCAGGGCCTTCCTAGTGCCGCCCTCTCCATGCTCTCTGAAGGTTTTACCTCCCTTGGCTGCTGGAAAAACAGGGAGGTGTTTAAAGGTGCTACTGGCCTGCTCTGTTTCCAACCAGGGAATCCTCGACTCTCAAATTCAGCTTGGCTTTGGTCTTTTGAAAGACAAAAATGTTGCTTGAGCAAAATCACCAACAGATATTTTTGCTTTTTGCCTTCCTGTCTCCTGCTCTTTCAGACTTAGCCCCAAATGGGGCCTGCGTCCACACTCAAGGTTGGGGTGACCATCTAATAGGGAGTCCTTTTCTCCTTTCAGTTCTCTTGAATATCAGAGCAAATGTCAGGGAGGTCATCTTCATCACGGTTTCTTCTGATGATCTCTGCTTTTGAGATCATCAGGGTGGCTTTTCCTTTCCATTACTGCTAAGTTCTTGGGTGTTGACTTAAAACCCCTGCCAAGAAATTTTTTTAAATGTGCTACATCGTGGATTAGCTGTGTTTGAGCTGGTCATTTCTGCAATCTCCTTCCTTGTAAAGGAATGCTCGTGGTGGCTCTTCAAGCCCCCTGGGTAATCTACAAGCTTACTTGGAGTGTGCCGATCCTAGACCCTATAAAGACAAAACGAGAGAACTACACACCACTAATGTCAACATATACTGGGACACTCTTAAATCTGGCTCTGTTCCACTCTCCTCTGTACTCTGTCTTCTGTGAGTAAAGCTAGGGGCCCCGTGCTCTCCTCACGTCTGCACAGAGCAGAGCAGGACCCATGAACCCTTGGGTCTTCTCTCTGGCATCCCCTCAGGCCAAATTTTCAATGAACTTACAATTAATTAGAGGTCAAATTTGGATGTCAGTCACTATCTTGGGGAATTTTTGTCAGAGAAAGAAGCCCATTGTGCTTAAATCCCTTGGCCATATGAATTAAATCTCTTCTTAGAATTCACCATTATCAGATCAACGAATTGCCCATCCCTGATGGCCGATAAGAAATGCTCCAGCCCTTCCTTGCTTTCTGAAACTCCCTGAAGTGTAAGACCACAGATAGGGAGAAAAAAAAATCGTTTACTAGATCAAGTTCTCTCTTTCACCATCCGTACACACTTTGATTCGAAGTGAAGGTTAGGAGTGGGAGAAGAATGAAAGTGTAAGTAGAAGGGGACCGGTGAGTACATTCAACATGTGTGCTTGGTGTGGGTATTCAGGTGGAAACTACCAAGCACAGGTGTGCTAAAGGCTTTAGTTTCTATTATAATATTTATACTCTTCAGTTGATGCAACCTTCCACACACTGAAATTTGAACTTTTAAGACCATGTCTCATATGGTCAATGCCATCCCTTAAACATAAACACACGTGCGCACACACACACACACACACACACACACACAAAGCACAGATGCGCATGGATAGTCCTTGTTTCACAAAGATTCTTCCTTCAGTTCATTATGACAGGGCAACTTAAGGTGAATTATATGAAGCAGATCGGTCCATCTGTAACGTCAACACTGATAATGCAAATATAGGGGAGGATTTTAGACACGTAAGATTTTTCTTGTATTAGTAATGAAAATTAGTCAAGTGACAGCTGAATGTGTTTCCATTCCAGCTGTTGGAACCGTGTTAATATTAACGCCGGGATGTGTTTATCTTCATTCTCAGTCGTGGTTACAATGATTGTGTTGTTAAGATAAGAAACCTTCACATTTGCAGTAGGACCCTCATTTACTTCCTTTACAGTCACTTCCATTACAGTCACAACTACCTACTTCTGATGTAATAATTCTCTTTGCAGCCATGTAATCTCTAAGACAACATTCATTAACACGCACCGTGCTGACCTGAGTGTGTGCTAGGCACAGCACCAAGAAGTGTCCAGGGCTCTTTGGGTGTCAGAGCGATGACAGACAGCTCCGCCATCCAAAATGTGCCAGAAAGCAATGTATTGCCTCCTCTCACATAAGGAATACTTTTGCCCTTCTTTTCTCTGTAAACAAATGCAGTTTCTCATTGGCTGTGGCATAAATCTAAGGAGAGAATGTAGCCCTAAATTTCATGCCTGGCTGATGGCTGTGTATAGGACATGTTGTGGGATCTGATTTGTATCTCTTCTACACCATGTTGTTGTTGTTGTTTTTAAGGTTGTATGTATTTAGTTGAGAGAGAGACAGAAAGAGAGCTCCAGTGGGGAGAGGGGCAGAGGGAGCGGGACTACCCAGTGGTTTTGAAAGCAAACTAATCAGAAGAAACACCTTCCTTCACCCCAGGCACTGGTGATGTTTGGACCATTCCCCACCTAGGGAACTGTGTATTTGAGCTCTATGTCGATTGCACCAAAAGTCTGCATTAACGTAGACTGACAACTGTGGGCATTACAATCAGCGTGCGAATAATATCAAAGCATAGGTGAGAAACAGGATCTTTTGGGAGAACCACCTGCGATGTCAAACGATTCCCAAGAATGTGAGTGTGATCACATGATGCTCAACGGCCCCAAAGCTGTGAAAGTTGACTCTATACTGTTTTTTTCCATAGGCACCTTGGTATGTTTCTAGCTACTGAACTCTTCAAAGCCACTGGTGTTTTTATGCCTTTAAAATTTGTCATTAATTAAATAAAAATCAAATGCAACTTTGAAGTCTCTTGATTTTCTGTTACCCTGAAAGCATGTTCTGACTTTTCAGATAAGATTATTTCATTCCATTATGCTCCAGATTTCTTGTATTTCTGATACGTGAGTCTGCATTAGGGAAAAAGAGGGAAAGAAAGCAGACAATTTATGAGAATGAGACTTTCCTGCTGTAGGGAACAGCAAACCGGAGTGTTCCGGCTTCAGCTGCCTTGAGTCATATTTCTTAGCTCATAGTTGCACCAAGATCGCCTCCATTCATGTATTTATTCAAAATTTGACATCATTTACCGAATGTCAACACTTTGTGCTGAATACGGCACTAGACAACGGATGTATGTAGATAAAAGATAACACTGCCCTCAAAGAAATGACATTTAATGAGGAGGACAGACAGCCTATTACCACAATGTGTGCTCAGTATCACAGAGGGTAGTTTCCTGAGCACAGAGAAGGGGGCTCACTCCCACCAGGACAGGAGGAAAAAAGGAAGGTTTTGGTGGCGAATAAAAACCCAAGATTTTAAAGTAGCAAGATATCTTAGACATCGTATAATTCAGCCTCCCTTCCCTAGACTCCAGAAATCCCTTCTACAAACCATATGATCAAAGTTTCATCCTGTTTCTGCATGACTGGTTCACAGATGAGGAGCTCACCCCTCTGCAAGTCAGTGTTTCCCACTTTTTGGTGGCTCTCATTGTTGCTGAATTATTTCTTAGGACAAACCAACATTTGTCTCCTTGTGACTCTATCTACCAGCACACCCACCACCTTTCACTCTAGAATATAATTCATTCCTTCTTTAATTTTTCTGTCTCCCATTATATCCTCCCTACTTATTAAATATTGCAAATTTCCTCCAGTGTTCTTAAACGGAGAGAATTTTAAGGCACTGTACTTTTCAAAGCCTTTCATAAAGTCAACCCAGACCTGGTTGCTGTTGTACAGTGATGATCAGGATACTGTATTTCTACTAATTCAGTCTACGGTTGCATTTCTTTCTTGATTGGGAGGTTCTCATTTTTCTTCTATTTTCCCAATAGGCTTTAGAGTCCAGACCATTCTTATTCTGCAACTGTCTCCCGAATCCTTTTCTTTTTTTAAGATTTATTTGAGAGAGGGAGTGCATGCATACATGGGGTTGGGCGGACAGGGAGAAGGAGCAAAGGGGGAGGGAGAGAGTCCCAAGCAGACTCCCCACTGAGCAGGGAAGCCATTATGGAGCTCAATCCCAGGACCCCGTGATTATGACATGAGTGGAAATCAAGAGTCGGAAGCTCAACCAACTGAGCCCCCCAGGGGCTCCCAACCCTTTCCTATATTCTCTTCTTAAGAATGTCATTGTATTCCCAGGCACCTAGATGTGAAACCTTGAAGTCTTTCTTTTTTAAAAAAGATTTTATTTATTTATTTGGCAGAGAGAAACACAGCCAGAGAGGGAACACAAGCAGGGGGAGTGAGAGAGGGAGAAGCAGGCTTCCCGCTGAGCAGGGAGCCTGATGCGGGGCTCGATCCCCGGAATCTGGGATCATGACCTGAACCAAAGGCAGTCGCTTAACCAACCGAGCCACCCAGGTACCCCCTGAAACCTTGAAGTCTTAAGTGGTTATTTATTATATCTCACTTGGAATATTTACTTATTAAAAAAAATTTTTTTAAGTAAATTCTACCCCTAGTGTGGGACTTGAACTCACGACCCTAAGATCAAGAGTCGCATGCTCTACCCACCGAGCCATCCAGGTGCCCAGACTTTTTAAATGACTGCCAACTGTTTTTTTCTACTTTAAGTCTCTTAGTTATAATCCATCCTGCAGCTGCTACTACAGTCATTTTCATAAGGAGACACCTCTGATCATGTCACTCCAGGCTGATATAATGATGTATCTTTTTATCCTCCCACTTCTAATGGAAATTTTTTGATTTCTTGATCAAATATACATAATTTTACTTGTCATAGTCTATTTTTTTAAGGATTTTCTCTATTTATTTGACAGAGAGATCACAAGTAGGCAGAGAGGCAGGCAGAGAGAGAGAGGAGGAAGCAGGCTCCCTGCTGAGCAGAGAGCCTGATGCTGGCCTCGATCCCAGGACCCTGAGACCATGACCTGAGCCGAAGGCAGAGGCTTTAACCCCCTGAGCCACCCAGGCGCCCGTCATGTTCTATTTGTAATCCCATCATTACCATTAGGGTGATAACTGTGCGATTATATTTACAACATTGGTTAATACTCCAAGTTCACCTTTATTATTCATATACTCACATATTCTACTGATACAGAACTATCCAGCGGCCTAGGTATTATTTTTTACTTCCTATTCTGCTTTTCCTCCCATTATCAGGCACTTTTTTAGTATGATCTTTCTTCAAAGGCCACAACTATTGATGTCCTTAGTATCAACAAAGAACATTAAGTATCCTAAGATAAAAAAAAAAAAGATAAAATGCTCTGGGGCGGCCTGGATGACTCAGTTGGTTAGGCGTCTGCCTTTGGCTCAGGCCATGATCCCAGAGTCCTAGGATGGACTCCTACATCAGGCTCCCTGCTCAGCGGGGAGTCTGCTTCTTCCTCTCTCTCTGCCTGCCGCTCCCCCCCCCCCCGGCATGTGCACTCTCTCTCTCTCTATCAAATAAATAACATCCTTTAAAAAAAGCAATAAAAGAGGCAGAATTTGAGTTGAGCCTTAAAGGATGGGTGGGAGGGTTCTTGGGTGGTGCAGTTTCAACTCAGGTTTCAGCTCAGGTCATGGTCGTGAGATTGAGCCCCATGTGGGGCTCCGTGCTCAGTACAGTGTCTGCTGGAGATCCTCTCTCCCTTTCCCTCTGCCCCTCCTACGAGCACTCATTTGTGCTTGCTTTCTCTCTCTGTCTAAATAAGTAAATCTTTAAAAAATTCAAATAAAGGATGGATAGGATTTGGGCATTGCAATAGGAGAAAAGGCATTATTGGTGTTGGGATTTGCAAAAAAGAAAAAACTGTGAGTTAGCAAAGTATTTTGATTTGTCTAATTGCCAAGAATATAAAGTGCATGAGAAAAGGCTACAGGCCCTAAGAGGGGGAAAAAAAAGGATCAAATCTTAGTGTACCTGAATGCCAAATGGAGGCATCTGATACCACTGGAATGACAAACTTGCAGTCTAGAGTGATCCAATACCTCCTGTGCCTTCAAGCTTTGAATTACCTATCTCTTCAAAGTTGATGGAGATCTATATATACTAGGTTAGGACTTGCTCTGTGTCGCTTGTTTTGATTCTAATCAGCTGAAGTAGATAGAGCGTAGTGGGTTTTATGACCCTTGCTATATGCCACTGCATAATTCAAGAAGGGGACACTGCCCACTTTACCCTCACATGACAACAGCAGGCACAGATCCCTTTGTACTTCCCAGTATAGTAACGGCACAATGTGTCTCTCGCTTTTAGGGACAGCTCAGAATTTCTTCTAATTGATAAGACTTGTATGTATATTTTATTTTATTTATTTTTTAAAAATATTTTATTTAGGGGTGCCTGGGTGGCTCAGTTGGTTGAGCGACTGCCTTCAGCTCTAGTTATGATCTCGGAGACCAGAGATCGAGCCCCGCATCGGGCTCCCTGCTCGGCGGGAGGCCTGCTTCTCCCTCTCTCATTTCCTCTGCTTGCATTCCCTCTCTGGCTGTGTTTCTATCAAATAAATAAATAAAATCTTTAAAAAGATTTTTAAAGATTTTATTTATTCATTTGACAGAGAAATAGAGAGGGAGAGGGAGAAGGAGGCGCCCCGCTGAGCAGGGAGCCCAATGCAGGGCTCGATCCCAGGACCCCGGGGCCATGACTTGAGCCCAAGGCAGACGCTTAACTGAGTGAGCCACCCAGGTGCCCCTTATATATACATTTTAAAATTGCTCCAGGGACTCCTTCACCATCTTCTTCTGAAAGTCTCTGGGTTCACTCCACAAAGGAAGAACTGCTTACCTGTCTCAAGGTTCTAATGCTGCTAGGTTTCTCCACCTCTTCCTTTATTACACTCCTTCACTACATACCTCTTGCCACTGACTTTGTGTCATGTGCATATGACAATTTTCTCCCACCTGACACTTCTATCTCTGAGTACTCCAACCTCCTCAAAAAGGCAGAAAATCCCTCCTCTCTAGAACATGGATCCTTTTTTTTTTTTAAGATTTTGTTTATTTATTTGACAGAGAGAGACCACAGGTAGGCAGAGAGACAGGCAGAGAGAGAGGAGGAAGCAGGCTCCCTGCTGAGCAGAGAGCCCAATGCAGGCCTGGATCCCAGGACCCTGAGATCATGACCTGAGCCAAAGGCAGAGTCTTTAACCCACTGAGCCACCCAGGTGCCCTAGAACACGGATTCTTAATCTGAAATTCATAGGACCAGTCCCCACATATACAAAGTATTTGTACATAGAGTTTGGGGTGGGGAAGGGGAGTCCGTGAACTTGGACAGAGGAAAAAAGAAAATCACATCTTTGATTGCACTCACTTCTTAGAGGACCCCAGCATTTTCTTCCATAATGAATATAGGCACCAAACTTCAGTACCTTGAGCAGTATCTGAGACTTTGTCTTGAATAGAGAAAAATCACAGAGATTTTTATATTTCAGTAGTTGCCGATATCTCAAAATATTGTTTAGGCCCATCAATACTTCAGAATTAAAGTCATTACTAGACAAATTGCTAGATTGTATTTTTAATATGATCACACATATTACTATTTCGCAACTTTTAAATTTTGATAGCCATATTCAATTAATTGGTTTCCTTTGCAATTCTACATATTTTGAATGCACTTAAAAATGTTCTGAGGAGGCGCACCTGACTTGCTCAGTAAGTAGAGCATATGACTCTTGATCTTGACATGGTGACGTCAAGCCCCAGGTTGGGCATAGAGACCACTTAAAAAAAATCGCTTTATTCCCAGATGCCACGGAGATGGGCTACGTGGCCTCCCTCAGGGGCAATGCCTCCCCCCAATGGTAAGGGCATCAGGAACAATCTGGACAGCATGGGCATGGAGGCAGATGAGAACCGGCTCAACAAGGTCATCAGTGAGCTGACAGAAAAGTATTGAAGATGTCATCACGCTGGGTATTGGCAAGCTGGCCAGCGTAGTTGCTGGGGGGCTGTGGCTGGTCCTGCTGCTCCAGGGTCTGCAGCTCCTGCTGCTGGTCCCACCCCAGCAGCAGCAGAGGAGAAGGAGGAGGAGAAAAAGAAGTCGGCAGAGTCAATTGACGATGTGGGATTTGACTTGTTCCATTATGGGCTTGTTCTCCTGCAAATAAAACCCTTTTAACATAAGGGGGAAAATTATTTTTTAAAACGTTCTAAGCAGTCGGGGTGCCTGGGTGGCTCAGTTGCTTAAGCGACTGCCTTCGGCTCAGGTCATGATTCCAGAGACCCAGAATAGAGTCCCACATCGGGCTCCCTGCTCAGCGGGAAGCCTGCTTCTCCCTCCCTCACTCCCCCTGCCTGTGTTCCCTCTCTGGCTGTGTTTTTCTCTATAAAATAAATAAAATCTTTAAGAAAAAAAAAAAAGAAAAAAAAAAAACATTCTAAGCAGTCTATAAGCACCAGCAGACTGCCAAAGGAGTCCAAAGCACAAAAAGAGACTAGAATCCCTGCCCTGGAGAGAAACCCCACTGCATTTAGATTACGTATAATTGGTGAATGTGAATGCTTGCGTGGCTCAGTTGGTTAAGCCGCTGCCTTCAGCTCAGGTCATAATCCTGGAGTGTCGGGATCGAGTCCCACATCGGGCTCCCAGCTCCATGGGGAGTCTGCTTCTCCCTCTGACCTTCTCCCCTCTCATGTTCTTTCTCTCTCAAATAAGTAAATAAAATTAAAAAAAATATATTGGCAAATGCTTTAGGAAGCATATTTAGCAGAGCCCTAGAGCCAGGCTATCTTTCCAGCATCAGAAAAATGGCCAAGAACATGGGCTGGATCCAAGAGTTGGATTTCAAATCCCAACTCTATCGTTTCTTGGGGATGCAGCCTTGAACCTGTCCTCAAAACTCTGTGTCTATGTACTTATTCTTTAAAAATAGGTTGTAAAAAAATATCTAGATGATTAGCAAGTGTTTGGTACATAGTCAGCATTCAATAGATAAATAATAGCTATCATTAACAATAATTATAATCAATTATCACAGGTGATAACAATATTACTAATATTGATTATTAATATTATTAATATAATTATAGTTTATCATAACAACTATGATCCCCCGTTACAACATTTTAATTCATATTTAATGTCAATGACTATGATTCCGTGATATCCTCCTCAATTCTCTCAAGATATATATATATATATATATAAAATATATATATATATATTTTTAAGATTTCACTTATTTATTTGACAGAGAGAGATCACAAATAGGCAGAGAGGCAGGCAGAGAAAGAGAGGGAAGCAGGCTCCCTGCTGAGCAGAGAGCCCCATGTGGGACTCGATCCCAGGACCCTGAGATCATGACCCGAGCCAAAGGCAGAGGCTTTAACCCTCTGAGCCATGCAGGTGCCCCTGTCAAGATATATTTTTGACTCAAAACATTCATCATTAAGAGTCTTCTGCAGAAGACTGATAATGAAGAACCCACTCAACTCAATTCAATGAATATTTATTAAAGAATAAGTGTCTGTGCTGTACTCTATACTGGGTGCTGAGGTTGTGAGGTGGCTAAGGTCTGGCTGGCCCCCCGCCCTGTGTAGCTCAAGGTCTAGCTGGAAAGACAATCATGGAAACAACAGTTATAATAACTTGTCATAAGTGCTAAACATTAGTACTAGCAAAGTGCTGTGAGAACTTGGTAGACAGGGGGATTAGCTGGTCAGGGAGGGGTAGCTGAGCTGGAAGTCCTCGCAGGGATGGTGACATTTGAGCCGTCTGGAAGGATGAGTAGTGGTTTAGCAGGCAGAAAGGGGATAATGTGAATCAAAGCACAAGTCGGAGGATTGCCAAGGAATGCCAAGAACAACAGTTTTGCTAGACTATAGGGTACAGGGTAGGGAGTGAATTGAGATGAAACTAACAAGGCATTTAACACCTGGGCCAAGCCCAATGTTGTAGGAACTTGCCACTCAAAACGTGGTGCCAGGACCTCCAGCATCCACATCATCTGAGATATTGTTAAAAATGCAAATGCTTGGGCCTCACTCCTAGACTGACCAGGTCAGAATCTGCATTCTGAAGACCCTAGGTGATTTGTATGTGCATTAAAGTTTGAAAAGCACTGTTGTAGAACCTTATATGCCTGGTGCCTGGCTAAGATGTGAAGCCTTTATCCTGTGACCTTTATATGTTATGGTCTGGTTTCTAAGAAACTAAGTTTAATAGCAGCATGAAAAAATAGATTGGAAGGTGGAGAGGAGAACACAGGATGGGTAGATGAGAGATCAAAGTAAGGGCTCTGTCAAGGTAGAGAGGATACAAAACAGACAGATAAATGCCCTCTGGCCTTGGCTTTGGCTGCTAGAGTCATCATTATGCATCAACAATTTCTTTGTATTAAGCACCTGCTGTATTCCAAGTCCTGGACTGGGTACTGAGAGGATTAAAAATAAGTTCAATGTGAAAACCCCTGAAAATTTCATCCTCTATAGTGAGACGACAGACACATGAAGTCAACAAATAAACAAGGCTGAGTGTGTGTTGCACACATGTGTGCACACACACACTCACAAAGTATATCTATATGACTATGATGCTCATAGATGTTAATTACCATCTTTCCCTTACCTCCACGGTACTCTGTGATAAAGTGATTACTGGTCATCATCTGCAGTTGAAATTGGTAATATGGAGACAGAAACCAATCCCAGTCTCATGGCCATGCCCGATTAATCTGAGATCAGAGTGGATAGCTAATGGGGGCTTAGAGCTTCATCATATCAGCTATTAACTTGAGGGGAGGCAGTTTTTCCCTGACAATGCAATCACTTGCCTCGTGCCTGGAATGTTTAAACATAGATAATATTTTGCATCTAGCGATGCTATTTTTGTAAAAAATAAATTAATAAAAAGTTCTACAACATACTTTTTTCTCTCTCTGTTAATATTATAATTAGTTTGTTAGATGTTTGATGCAAATTTAATGGATTCATGGATCAGAAGCTTTTAATACTTTCTAATAATATTAGTGATTATTCCAAATAGATTTACCATTTTATTTCTTAGCAGAATGCCTGTCATGTAAATTGAAAGAGTATTACCTGCAAGAGAACCCCCCATCTTGATCAATATTACATTCTAAAGTACACTGGGGTTTTCTTTGCTGCTGGTGTTGGCAGGGGCGCCTGGCTGGCTGGCTGAGTCCAGAGATCACGTGACTCTTGATCTGGGGGTTGTGAGTTCAAGTCTTGCCTAGAGGTCATGTAAGAAAAAAAAGTGAAATGACTGGTGTGAGCAACAGAAGGATGTCTTGAGGTATCCCCAACTCCACATGTTTTATAGTAGAAAAGTGCCAGAAGGAGCCCCACAGTCATTCAGCCTGAGGAAATATTTCTAGTCTTCCTCCATGGCCCAGGAAGATTAGGAGAATAGAGAAATCAGAACTTGGCCACAAACCTAACGATCTCTAGATATGCCCCCATCTTCTCTCTCTCTCTCTCACACCTTCTCTAGGAATTTCAACTGTCAGCAAGGAGTCAACTGTGAACAAGGCCAGCCCCAGAGCTGACACTGTAGAAATAAGGACACACACACTAATTAGAGAATAAGTTTATTCCCCCTGTATTATTAAAGGAAATATGGGTATGTGTATAGAAAGCCATTTTTTAACTGGATTTGATCAGTTTCATTGGGATATAACAATGTGTTGGGAGCACTGGGTGTTGACAAGGTCCAAGAATGTCGCTGCAGATCGCACCACCTAAGGAAGACTTGGGGACAGTGTGGGGAATCCCTCTCAGAAAGAACTGTGGAAGCTAGATATACTGCAGACAAAGCTTTCTAATGTCTGTAGCAAATCTGATTGCCTAAAGATACGTATATTCACTTTTTTCCCAGTAGGATTTTTTTTTTAAGTAGGATTAACCCTAGACTACAGAAAAGAAAACAGGGTGCCTGGCTGGCTCAGTCAAAGGAGCATGCGACTCTTGACCTCAGGGTTGTGAGTTCAAGCCCCATGCTGGGCATACAGAATATTTAAATTAACTAACGAATTAATTAGGAAAATTAAAAGGAAAGCAAAAACAAAACTCTGGTATTGCTTCTCTTGCAATCAACTAGTTTCTAAGTTTAACTAGCAGGTAAGAACTTAGGGCACTCACTTAACCTGTAACTCACTACTTACACTACCACGTTTCCTTCTGGTTTTAAATTTTTAGAAGACCAACACAGATGGACCCCTGGGTGGCTCCACTGGTTAAGCATCTGCCTTCAGCTCAGGTCATGATCTTGGGGTCCTGGGGTGGAGTCCCCCTTTGGGCTTCCTGCTCAGTGGGGAGCCTGCCCCTCCCTCTGCCTGCTGTTCCCCTGCTTAAGCTCTCTCTCTGTCAAATAAATAAATAAATAAATAAATAAATAAATAAATAAATACCTTAAAGAAAAAAAAGACCACCACAGAGATTAAACATCTCTAATATTTTACCGACTCAGCTCACTCCCACCGAATCAAGGACCTAACAGGGACCTCAGGTCTAAATTGAGACCTATCGGCGGTTCTTGTTCCAGGCAACTTTTCCTAAATGGAACAATGCCATTCTCCATTCAGATCCTGTCTCTACCACCTCGCCTACTCACCCCCATCCCGCCACTGTCGCCCTTAGGACCAGGAGAAATGCTGGCCATCCTCTGGTTCTGACCAAGACAGAGTGGGAGAAAGGTGGTGAGCTGCGAATGGACTGCCAAGTTCATGCCAGCTGTAAAAAGGGAAATATTAAAGCCACAGCAGTCTTTTTGCAAGCCCATTGATGCCAGGCACCACGAGAAGAAAATCTGCATTGGCAGGTTTTGTTATTTTTTAACTTGACCCTGACAATACCTGCTGGGCTACCTGTACTTTCTGCCAAAGAAGTGTCAGATGAGGGAGGAAGTTTGCACACCTGGTGAATTCAACATCACAATGCCTTTTGGAGGGAGGAAAGAGAGAAAGGCAACTGCAGAAAAGAACAGAGCCAAGAAATAGAAACTGGGGAGGAGGAGGAAGAGTAATGAAACAAACAATTTGGAGGAATTCTTGTGTGACATTTTCCAAGATCATATTACACCACAGGGACAGTAATAATTAAGTATTATGGTAGCCTCGGAGTGTGAGAATACGCCACCCTGGGCTTGAATTTTTGTACCTGGAACTCAAAAGGAAACTCTGCACCAGCGACTGTGTCTGTCTTAGGTTTTGATGCCATTTCCAACTGCATGCAATTAAACATTAAGTGGTCTCTTAATGGGCTGTCTTTTCCAAAAAGGCCTTTCTTTAATTCACAATCAGTATGTCTGTAGAAAATAGTAAATGATTGCTTTTGCCTATCCCAGCGACACTTTGGCCATTCCGCTAACAGCCCTGTTTTTTCAGGAGTTGGTTTGATTGAGGCAATTGGAGGGGATAAAGGAGGGGTTAGTTTCAAAGACATTCAAGCCAAAGCCAAGCTTATCAGCATCCACTGTCACACAACAAGGCCAGGACACAGGACACCATACGGAGCTTCAGCGGCCTCAGACCCTAGGAAGGACCTACATATATTCTCACATGCTCCAACCTCCCTCCATGTGCCCAGGACACCCAGAGGGGGCTTGGGTACAGAGCATCACAAACTGCTTCCCTTCATGAGAACTTTGGAATTCTATTAGAATGTGTTTTGAAAATACGTGTTTTCCTTCATTAGAGTACCCACAAACATAAAGCTTCTGTCACTTAAATTTCCATATGTCTTTAAACCCACTTTGATTTTTTTTTTTTTTAAGATTTTATTTATCTGACAGAGAGAAACACAGCTAGAGAGGGAACACAAGCAGGGGGAGTGAGAGAGGGAGAAGCAGGCTTCCCGCCAAGCAGGGAGCTCGATGTGGGGCTCAATCCTGGGTCTTCCCAGGATCATGACCTGAGCCGAAGGCAGTCGCTTAACCAACTGAGCCACCCAGGTGCCCTAAACCCACTTTAAACCCAGTAGTTTCCTTTAGACTTGGAAGTTTCAGCTCCTGATAGGACCACCCAGCACTATGGTCTCCTGTGAACATGAAGGTGAGCTCTGTGGAAGCAGAAATCTTGTGTGACTGGGGAGTGCCGGGTACAGAGAAGACCCTCAAATAGTTACTGAATGAATAAATACATCTTGCGATGATCCCAGTTTTCCTAAATCCTAATGAAAGTTTAAGTGGAAGCTTAATTGTGTAGGTTTGGCACCTGAGAATCCTTTCCTGTAGCCATTCTAATATCCATTTTCATGTCTCTGGGGCCAGAAAAATATTGTGATTTTTTATTCATGTAATTTCTCACAATGTAGTTAGTGTCTGCCTTTCAGAGACAATGAAAAGCTACAATGTACTTGGATATTCTTTCAGTCTACTGGAGAGGTCAAAGCTGGAGTGTCTTCAAGGCATATACCACCTCTTATTCAATAATTAACATTTCCTTGTGGAACAAATGCAGATTTGTATGAACCTACAAAAATCCCCTTGGCAATAACAGCATTAGTGTCATAACTGTCCAAAAGAACTGAAAAAGGAGAGTCCCTAAGCATAAAATTAGGTACATTGTAGGTGGCAATTCCCACCTAACAAGTCACTTAGCCAGGAGCTGAGCTCTCTGCTGGTGCTGGACAGTTCCTGAGGCTTCGTTCCAAGAGATCTTCCCTCCCTAACTTGAAGTGCTCCAGCTGGAGATTGGACCACTTCCCTTGAGGGACTCTTCTTTCACAGGGTCTGAGAGGTCATCACTGAGAGATTTCTTGTTTTCATATTTTTATTCCAAATTAGCCCCTTGGATGCCCTTGGACAATTCTGATGGGTGATGCCTTTTCAGACACTTGCAGGTGGTTGTCTCCTCCCGCCCTGCTGCCTCGCAGGCACCACAAGGGAGGTCCTG
Source organism: Spilogale gracilis (assembly GCA_004023965.1). Taxonomy (NCBI): domain Eukaryota; kingdom Metazoa; phylum Chordata; class Mammalia; order Carnivora; family Mephitidae; genus Spilogale; species Spilogale gracilis. Next base: position 149,283 of record PITA01002014.1, read on the forward strand.
CCTCCCTGTCCATGCCCTTGGGGACATGTTTTGATTTTGCAATTTTAAGCAAATTGCACAGACCTGAAGAATTGTGCAAGCTGATGACTAAAGCTTTGCTCTTTGTAAATGTGGTCCATTTTGCCTATTTAGGTTTTCCTGAGATATCAGTCCCTCTAGTCACTTACTCGTTTTCCCCGTAATTCCTTAGAGAGCTGAATTGCCATCTTCGGTAAATTCATTTGAACAAAATCATTACCCTGTTCTCTTCTCCTTCTGCCATCATCTGTACTAGTTGATTTGCATAAAGCTTTTATTTATTCCCAATTATTCTCTTCTTTTTTTAAACCAAGGGCCAAATTTACAAGGTCTTTATTATTATATTATTATTATTATTAAAGATTTTATTTATTTATTTGACAGAAAGTCAGCGAGAGAGGGAACGCAAGCAGGGAGAGTAGGAGAGGGAGAAGGAGGCTTCCGGCACAGCTCGCTCCCTGGACTCCGGGATCAAGACCTGAGCAGACGGTTAATGACTGAGCCACCCAGGCACCCCAAGGTCTTTATTATCTTATTACTAAACAACTTTACCTCACTTACTAAATGCCAATGTTTTGGGGGAAAATTGTGAAATGTGTTGGCAGGCCTGTTTAAGCTACATTTAAAAGGAAATTAAAATCATGTTTTGACAGCGTTTTTAGGGATGAGGAGGAAGCGATACACATTGGCCACAGACTGAATTAACCTACAGCATGTGGGAATAACGATGGTGCTACCACTCAAAAACAGTGAGAGCAGGTAGGGGTCCAGAGTGTCTGGAGCTGGGGAAAACACTACTTGCAATAATGGATAAATTTTTTTTTAAAGATTTTATTTATTTATTTGACAGAGAGAAACACAGCGAGAGAGGGAACACAAGCAGAGGGACTGAGAGAGGGAGAAGCAGGCCTCCCGCTGAGCAGGAAGCTGGATGTGGGGCTCGATTCTGGATTTCCAGGATCATGACCTGAGCCGAAAGCAGTTGTTTAACCAACTGAGCCACCCAGGCGCCCCAGGATAAATATTTTAAATCTGACACAGAGAGGACTAGAAGTATGATTTAAAGATAGCAGGGTGGTTTGTTTTGGTTACTCCTTGACCCCCTTGTTAAGTTTGTCTTTGCTCTTACTTCTTTCCAAATGTATTGGCAGATTTAGAAATCCTTATGGTTTCTTCAACTGTTGAACAAAAAAAAGAGACTATTTGTGACAAAGACAAATGAAATGCAAAGTGAATTTAACCACACAGTTAGGTGACATCTATACCTAGTACATGATATTGTATGATCACTCTTCTTGTATTCTTCCTATATCTGTCCTTTCAGTAGAATGAATAGAGTCAACAGAAGTTCATCGAGGCTTCTGACTCTGACTCAGTCTTGCTGGCCAGAGACGGACTGGGATGACAATGACAAAAATGGTGGTAATAGTGACAGGGAACATGGATAGAGCACCTACTACCTAACCAGACACTGAGCTAAGTGCTTTAATCCTCACAACAGTGAGAGAAATAGAAACTATTATTTTCCCTGTTTTACAAATGAGGACACTAAGGCACAGAGGGCTTAGATATACTTCATATGGAAAAATATCTACTTCCTTATAGAGGAGCTTAGATTTAAACCCAGACATTTAAACCCAGGATTTAAAGCCTGAATGCACTACCACTATCCTTAACTACTCTTTTGGTGAAACTGGGAGTCAGTTTCACAAATAACAAATAATAGGTATTGACTTATTTTCCAAGGCACCTGGAAGTCACATCTATGTATTGAATTATGTCGTAATGAGGGTTTCTACACAATTATGAGAGCTAGAGATATAGGCAAAAAACAAATACCACCTCAACAACCCAATTTGTATATATGACGTAAAATTAACCAAAGCTCAGAAAAAGCTCAGGATACTCAGAAAAGATAAGCAGGATGAGACCAGACTGCACTTCTGCAAGGGAAACTACAGGCCTTTGTTGGCACCAAATCCACTCAAGTTACCAGTGAAACACACAAATGTAAAAGTTCTAGAACTACAATCAAAAAACAAAACAAACAAACAAAAAACCTTGACCTTCAGAAAGCAGTAAATTTGCCAATTTGAAAGATATTTGCAAGGCTGAGTAAATCCCCTAGTCCAATGTCCTGCTGATTGGGTTAACATACATGCAAATCATTTCAATACGGAAGATTGATCCTACCTTTGTCCTTACCACCATGAAGATGTAGAAGAACCGGACCAAGAGAACACAGGCCTGGTCTCCTCTACCCAGGCTCTAAACTTGATCCAGACCACTTCTCATAGAGCAGACAGATACTTGAGATAGTCTTGAATTTGTAATCTCCACCATATGTCTAAACATTTGGCTTTGACTCTTGTCTGAACAGGCAAATGCTGTGTGATTCTTTCTGTTTCTTTGAACATTATATCAGCAAGACACTGGACCCAAGGCCAGTCTTACACAGTAACAAGACTACACTGCTTATTCCATGTCCTATTTCCCCACAGTCACTTAAAAAATCTTCCAACGTTACAAAACACACCATTTTTTAATCAATCGGTGACTTTTTATCCTAAGGGGCATCCCTTTACCAATTGTATATAACGCGTTCATCTTGAGATTAGTAATTATAACTTGGGCTTGTTTATTTAGTGTATCATTTTGGGGAGAGATACCAAACAATGGAGTAGGGCTGCAGATACCAGTTAATTAAAAAACTAGGTCAAGGGTGCCTGGGTGGCTCAGTCGTTAAGCATCTTCCTTTGGCTTAGGTCATGATCCTGGAGTCCTGGGATCTAGCCCGGCATCGGGCTCCCTTCTTGGCGGGAAGCCTGCTTCTCCCCGTCTCATTCCCCCTGCTTGTGTTCCCACTCTGGCTGTGTTTCTCTCTGTCAAATTAAAAAAAAAAAAAAAAAAAGCTAGGTCAGCCAAAGGGTCTAGGAATGAAGTTATGGGACAACATAGTGGGATGTCTCTGTGACACTGCTGATTGACTGAAATTCTGCATGTGTCAAGTTGATCTTTGATCCTGTCCAAGGGAGTTTATTGCTAAAAATACCTAAAATAATTTGTGTTTACTTTTACCCTCAATAACCCACTTCCAATGCATGGACCTTAAACTATTATTAAAATAGCAGGAGTATTGTTGAAACCTCTCAATTTTTTTTTATCTGTCAGTCCTTTCCAGAGCCATCTAGCAAAATCAAATAGAGTGACTACGAACTAGGATATTGGAGTAGCAGAGGCAGAAGAGTTCCATCCAGCAGTAAAGGCACATTTCGGTGAGTCAGGCCTTCCCTGGGATATGAAGCTTAAACCATTCCCTCTACATATTTGAAAGACCGGCTTCCCTCTGGGCACCAACACACAGAACAGCTTTCGTTCACGAGGACACCCCTCTCCTTTATTCCCCAATGTCCCCCCACTTTCTACTGCCTCTTTTAGCCCTTGAACGATACCGAATGACTATATGGTGATCAGAACTGACCTTCCAGATCGCAAAAATCAAGCCATTTTCAAAACAATAAAACCAATTCTAGATAGTATTTTGCGTTTTATTTTTTAATATGCCTTTTCCCTCTACTAATGTTTGGCAAAAACCACTCATTTCCAGAGGCTTTTTCTAGTCATAGCCACAGTGATGTTGTTTAAAGTTTATTGGGCAGGGAAAACCCACAGTTACCTTTTCAACCTTTCTAATTTGTATTGGATTCTAAGCTTCCACATCTTGGCCCTCGGGCATTTTCCTTGATAAAGCCCTCCTACCTTCCAGTCCAACAAAGACCAAAGACTGTGGATATGAAATTTTAAAGTAACCACTGGAGAAGAAGCTTCAATTGTATTGGCCCGACTGGCAATCTGTGGAAGGCCACATGAATTGCTCGGAGATAACGCCCTGCCTTTCACCTTGCGGTCACCAGTTTGAGTCAAGCAGAGATTAACGGTGTCCAAGGGTTGTTATCATCTGGTGATGGCTTGGGAGCTGATATGAAATAAATTGCTAGTATCTTGCGTCTACTTGCCTGAGGTCGCTTGGTTCAGGCTATTTTAGGGACCAGATCCAAATCTTGGCTGCAATGGTTACTCTAAATGGAACCCTCAGTGCAAAGATCAAATGCTAAATAAACCCATAGATTATGCTTCCTCTTGCACTAATGGAAGATATCCTCTCAGACAAGGGTGGAAGTAAGCTGGGGGTGGGGGTGGGGGGAGAAGCAGGGCAGAGAGAATGGGCTAGATCTGAAGACAGGCCTCTGAGTATTTAATTTTAATTCTACCCTGGCTCCCCTACAGTGACTATACCATTGGCCCTTGAATTCCTTACCTGGATGTTAGCGCCGTGCCCTCCTTCTGAGTCACTCAGATGGTCCCACGCCCCCTTATCTATCATTTCATCCATCTTTGAAAATCATTAAACTTTAAGGAAAATGAAAAACCTTTCAACAGAAAAATTTGGGAACCTAGGCATGGTTACTAAATATATGTATGTGCACAAAGGGAGAGATCCATTCACATTAAATTTTCTCAAGCTTTTAAGTTAGGGCCAGATAATATTTTGTTATTATTGTTGATTGTTTTGCTTTGGTTAAGGAGGCTTTTTGGTCTGAATCACTAAAACATTTGCTTAAATTTTTACTTTACATTTCATGTGTAGATGATATTAAAAATAAATCTTACGTCATTTGTTATTTTACAATGTGTGAAACATAAACAGCCTCATAGACATAAACAAGCCTACCTAGATAAGTCATACAAATAAAAGGAACTTTTTAGATTATTTTGTTAAAAAAAAAATCAAGGTTTCAAAAAGTTAGAGGTAGCTTTAAACATCACTGGCCTGCCATCTTGTCCAGCTTTTAGTGAGAACAAAAAGTTCTCATCTCCAAGTTCATCCTAGATTCACAAAATATGAATCATAAAAACCAACATCTCTTAATTTGAGATGTTACAGCCCTTTTTTGTGAATTTAATGAAAGCTATAGATCTTCTGCCCCCCAAAATTAAACTGAACAAAGACCAAAAAAATTTTTTTTTCTATATAATTGAGGGCATTTATCCTCAAATCCTCTAAAATCCATCCATGGACAACCATATCCAAAGGGAACTTTGAATCACAAGTTAAGAATTCCTGAAAAAGAGGCACCTGGGTGGCTCAAAGAGTTAAGTGGCTGCCTTTTGCTCAAGCATTGATCCCAGGTTGTGATCCCAGGGTCCTGGGATTGAGCCCCACATCTGAGCCCCACATGGGCTCCCTGCTCAGTGGGGAGCCTGCTTCTTCCTCTGCCTCTGTCTCTCCCCCTGTTTGTGCCCTCCCCTCCCCACTGTGTCAAATAAGTAAAATCTTAAAAAAAAGAAAGAAAGAAAGAAAGAAAAGAAAAGAAAAGAAAAGAGAAGAGAAGAGAAGAAAAGAAAAGAAAAGAAAAGAAAAGAAAAGAAAAGAAAAGAAAAGAAAAGAAAAGAAAAGAAAAAAGAAAGAGAGGTACCTGGGTGGCTCAGAGGTGCCTTTGGCTCAGGTCATGATCCCAGGGTCCTGGGATGGAGACCGCATCCCGGCCCCCTGCTTGGTGGTAAAGCCTGCTTCTCTCTCTCCCCCCCCCCCCCCCCCCCCCCCCCCCCCCCCCCCCCCCCCGCCTGTGTTCCCTCTCTCACTTTGTCTCTCTCTGTCAAACAAATAAATAAAATCTTTTTAAAAAAGAAAGAAAAAAGATATCAGCTCACGCATCTCTTAATAGAAGTGTGTATTATACACTCCATACCGTTAGCTATACATATCTATATGTAGAATATAGAAAAGGCGGAAAAAAGGAGAGGAAAAAAAAAAGGAAAAGCAAAGCAATTGTGCCCATTTAAAATGGTCAGGAATCAAGATTATTGGTTTAATCAACTCAACTATTTGTTCTTGAAAAGGGAGAATGTGGGGCGTCTGGGTGGTTCAGTTGTTAAGTGTTTGCCTTTGGCTCAGATCATGATCCTGGGGTTCTGGGATCAGGCCCCGCATCCAGCTCCCTGCTTGATGGGAAGCCTGCTTCTCCTTCTCTCACTCCTCCGGCTTGTATTCCCTCTCTCGCTGTGTTTCCGTCAGGTAAATAAACAAAATCTTAAAAAAAAAATGTTTAAAAAAATAAAGAAAAAGGAGAATGTATGTTTGCACCAAGTTTTCCACTTCTCCTCCATCTCAAGATCAGCGAGCCTTATTCCATGGTCAATTATTTTTAAAGATTTATTATTTATTTATTTGACAGAGAGAGAGAGAGATCACAAGTAGGCAGAGAGGCAGACAGAGAGAGGAGGAAGCAGGCTCCCTGCTGAGCAGAGAGCCCGATGCTGGCCTCTATCTCAGGACCCTGAGATCATGACCTGAGCCGAAGGCAGAGGCTTAAATGCACTGAGCCACCCAGGCACCCTTCATGGTCAATTTTAAGACTAAATAAATGCTCTGCTTTTTGGTAAAGATGATAATAAATAGACTAAATTCTTGTTAGCCTTCTAAAGCTTCAAAGTGGTCAACTTAGACTAACATTCAAAATAGAACCAACTTAATCAGTGAGAGGAGCTATAGAAAAATGCATTTCAGTTAGAGACTTGCATCAACTTAAAATTTCTGATACTGTGATTCTTCATTCCAAAATCACCTAATTTCATTTTTGGATGTGTGTGTGTAAAATCTCCCAAATATCTGTCCCCTGTATTTATAAAAACATCCCTTAGCATTGCCACAGCAATTAAGCATGAACGGCTGGGGGTGCCTGGGGGGCTCAGTTGGTTAAGCGACTGCCTTCGCTGAGGTACGATTCCGGAGACCCGGAATCGAGTCCCACATGGAGTCCCACATGGAGTGGGGTGGGATGGGCTCACTGCCGCAAGGACCCCGGGATGGCGCCGGTGACACCTCGCGGGCCCAGACCCTGGGCTCTGGGATCCAAGCCCAGGCCCGGACCCGGGAAGCAGGGTTTATGCCTGGTCGCCCCCTCTAAAGACAAGGACAAGTCCGTCTCGGTTCCCGCGTCTTTCTGCCGCAAGAAGCTGGAAGGAGGAAGTGTGGGCTCCGGAGCAGGCCCCGAGTGGGGCAGCGGCGGGCGTGCAGAGAGAGGCGGACCAGCCGCGTTGTGGTCTCCCGCTTAGTTACCACACTAGCGGTAGCTAGGACGGCGGAAGCGGCTGAGGCCCGAGCACGCGCACCATTGGCCCCCGACCTCCCACTTCCAAGAGCGGCGGTGGCACCATGCCCGGGCCCGAGCCTTCTCAAGTCTCCACAGGGGACCTGGCCAGCCAGCTAGGACGGCGGAAGCGGCTGAGGCCCGAGCACGCGCACCACTGGCCCCCGACCTCCCACTTCCAAGAGCGGCGGCGGCACCATGCCCGGGCCGGAGCCTTCTCAAGTCTCCACAGGGGACCTGGCCAGCCAGCCTCGTTCGGCGGCGAGCGGCGCTTTCGAGGCCCGCTGCCGTCGGAGGTACGGCGGGGGAGGGGAGGGGAGGGTGGTCTCGTGGTGCCCCGCGGCTGGCCCGAAGCTGCCTCTCGGCCACTGGAGTCACTCCCCACGGTCCCCGGCACTCCCTCTCTTCTTCAAGTAACCTTAGTTCGGGGGCGCCGCTGGGGCTGCGGAGGCCCAGCTTTCTGCACCCTCAACTTAGTTTGCAGAAGGAAGGATGGGGAGATGGGGGAGGGGAACACCGGACCGTGCACCTGCCCCACTTTTCCAGGAGACCCGGGAGTCCGTTCGGTCGCTGTCAGGGCGTCCTCAGCGCCGTCGACTGCGAGCGGCCAGGCCCGAAGGCTTCCGCCGCGGACAGGAGCGCCCCGAGTGTTCCAGGCTCCGCGGGCCTGGTCCGGGCGCGCCGGCAGCGGCCTCGGGGGCGCTGCAGCGAGGCGGAGGAGCGCGGGACTCTGGCGCGGAAGCCCGGGCCTTAGGGGCAACGCAGACTTCCCTGGCGCGGACCTCCATCGACCCTAGCCGTCGCCTTTCGGGCAACGCTCCATTAAAGGCAGGGAGGAGGGGCAGTGGCCGGCGACCCTCCCCTTTCCAAAATTCCTTGCGTTTGTTAAATCCGGTTAAATGAAGAGCGCAGAAGTCTCCTGTTCTGCTGTCGAGAAGAACGCCTCTTCTTAAGAGCATTGCAGCTAAAATGTGGTTTGGCTGTAAGCTGATAATCAAGTAGCTGTGGTCAGACACCCGCTCCCGAACATCGCTATTCAGGGTCCATGTTGTCACACACGACGTCCATTAGGCCCCAGTAATCCGCCATCAACGCGTTTTAGAGCCATTTGAATGTTAAGGAGATTTTTATTAATGGCCCGTGAGCCTAAAATGTGACTATTGGTTCTTGGAACAGATTTTAACAGCTAGAGGCTGGGATGAGTGATTTTCGGGTTGCAGTGTGGCCTCGGGCCTCTGGAGATTCCAGTTGGGGGCAGGGCCTAAGGGAGAGCCTTCGCTGATCGAAGGGGGCTTTCAGGCCTTGACCTGAAGAACCTAGGGTGGAGGGTGGCAGACCCTGCTGCAGGGTGCAGGCAGTGCAAGGGGGTACAAATCAGCAATGCTGGAAACGGGGATCTTATTTTTAAAGACACCTTGGGCTGAAGTGTCTCCTAGTGATGTCAAGGAGACTAGGAAACCCTTAATCCGAAGGCCCCCTTCCCACCTCCACAGTAGGTGGACAAGACAAGGATTCTGGGAGAGGGTGGGAGAGGATTCTGCCTTTTTTTTTTTTTTAAGATTGTTTTTATTTATTTGATAGAGAAACACAGCGAGAGAGGGAACACAAGCAGGGGGAGTGGGAGATGGAGAAGCAGGCTTCCCGCTGAGCAGGGAGCCCGATGTGGGGCTGGATGGGAGGACGCTGGGATCCGAAGGCAGCCGCTTAAGGACTGAGCCATCCAGGCGCCCCAAGGATTGTGCTTCTTAGACAGTTTTTCTTCGTTGTGGTGCTGAAACTGAAGTCAGTTCAAACTTTGGCTGCTTACCATTATATTTGCTGTGGGATTCTTTTTTGTTTTCTTTGTTGTTGTTGTTGTTTTTTCCACCCAAATACCATGTTTCCTTCCACTAAGAATTGAAGGTAGAGTGGGGGAGATTAAGGAATAAAAGTGAGTCATAGACCTCATGCTGTTCGACTTTCCCTTTAGGAGAAAAACAAAATTCGAAGTCGACCCTCCCCCCCAGTAATAGCCTGGTGGCTCTGGCACCTGCAGTTATCTTTGACCAAATGGGTTGAATTTGGTAGGGCTCCTGTATTTGAATTTGCTTATTGTTTGTTTGCAGTTGGCAGCAGGTTGTTTTAAAATATAAAACACTGCTTGCAAAAGTGGAAGTCTGACAGATTCCGTTTAGAATGGAGGGGTGTGTGTGCATGCCTTTGGGGAGCTGCTACTTAGTAGAAGACCTTTCAAAGGCTTGCCTGTTGCTTCTCCTCTCCAGCCACTTAAGCATACAGAATCTTCCTTCAGCTCTTCTGTTGGGTTCCATTTCCTTCAAATTACCTGCATCAGAAAGACTGCCCTTTCCAAACAGTGGCTAAATTTTGTTTTAATCAGGTTAAAAACAAAGACAGGTATGATTTCAAGGCCTCATATTGCTATTAACAGGCAGTTAGGAAGAGATGCTCCAAGCAATCCTATACAATGTGTCTCAATACACCAGAGCACTATGGTTTCACATGTAATGTTAATTCTGTCCGAGACAAATCCCATAATCTGTGCAGTTTCAGAGCCTAATACTGAAAGACATCAGGGTGGGTTTTGTTTGAAGTTTTGCTCTCTCCATCCCAGGGGCTCCCTGTCTTTCTTATGGTGCTAACCCAAGGGCGGAAATGGGGCGTCGTGGGGCATCAGATTTTTATCAGGGCACGCTGCACTTACAGGATGCTGCCAGTTTAGGAGAGAAAAACAGAGGTGTGTTGAAGGCACTGGTCACAGATCTGGGCATGCAGATGCATGACCGGTGTGGGGACCCTTTTGTGGTAGGAAAGGGAAAGAGCTGTCCTTCCTAAAGTTTTCGAATGAAGACAGGAGGCAGGCTGAGGTCCTGGCTGAGCCCCACCCAGCGTCTTTCCATTTTGGTTGTTTTGTGTGAAGTCAGCTTCCATTGGTGTGGGATGCTCCTGCCTGACTCCTTTGTTTTTCTCTTTTGCATGATTAAGACATGTCTCTGTATGCAGTAAACCACCACCTAACACTGGCACGCCTGGTTTTGGGTTACAGCTTTGTCGGGGTAACAACACCGAGGTTTTCACCGGGTGTTAGAAGCGGGTTCAAACTTGTGTTGTGCGTGCAGGGTTTGGCTGCCCAACCATCCCCCACTTCTGGTTAAGTGGGGGTAGGCACAGGACTGCAGCCCCGGCCCTGCAGGTAACCGGAATGGGTGGCTTGGCGCTGTCCAGGACGCCAAAGGCACCGCTTCTCCATTCCAGACCCAGCCTCCATCCTTCGGGTCATTGAGTGCTGCGCCCGTCCAAAAAGGAAAAGACAGGGCACTCAGTTTAAAAACCGAAATGTGGAAGGGGTAGGAGAAAAGGATTGAGTCAAAGGTATGAGGCCCCCCCCTCAGAAAGCCCCAGCTCGGAGCCAAGGATCCCAAGGGAGGGCGGAACACCCAAGCACAACTTCCCCAGACCCGCCAGCCGAAGCACCTGGCTTTCTTGGGAGACCTCGGAGAGCCCAAGACGGGCCCAGCTGGACTCCCTGTCCGCGCCACGGCTGTCCTGTGGCGGGAGCCCTCGCTGTGGCGGAGGCGGCGACCTCCCCCTCGCTGCCGGGAGGAGACCCCGCCGTCTGCTGCGCTTCCTCCCGGGAGACGAGGGAAGCCAGAGGCCGTAGGCCCTGCCAGGCCCGCTTTCGCCTCCCTGGCCCCCTCTCCCGGGCTCGTCCTCTCCTGGAGCATCGGCGTTGGTTCTCCCCAGCTCAGAGTGCTCGCCTCCCGGCCAGACCACACGCATACCCGGCCCCCACCCCCCAAACTCGGCCGGCCGTGATGTCCACCGGTTCTAGGCGCCCCCCACGGCCGCGGCTGACCTTGAAGCTAGACCTCGGGGCTCGAGGTGGCCGCGCTCTCCCCGGGCAGACAGCGCCTCAGCCCTGCCGGCGCGGCCCACAGCGCCCTGGGTTCGGGCGCGCCCGGGTCCCTCAAGGCAGAGCAAGGGAGGCAGTATGAGAGAGTCTCCTGTCGCCCCAGCCAGGCCCGCAGGGCCATGAGTGGGGCGGGAGGGTGGCCGGCATCGGCCTGGAGAACTGACTTGGGTGTCTGCCCCGGCTCGAGCTCCCAGGGGCAGAGATGTCAGGACTTCTCCTCCTCCCCACCAACTCTGATGGACAGGCGAGATTTGGAAAATACCGCTCTGAAAGATCGCCGTAGAATCGGCGGAGAGCGGAAGCCGCTCTCCTGCGCCAACACTACCGCTCGGTTCCCGCAGTCCCGCCCAGGGCCTCCCGGGGCCCTCCGCCTCTCGCCCAGGCTATGCCGGATTGAGAGTGGGGACACAGAAAAGGTGCGATTAAGGGAACCGAGTGGGAGAGCAGTTGAGGAAACTGACCATATCTAAAACTTGTAAATTTTGATAGCTGGGTATTGACTTGATTGAATTTCTCTTATCTGTGAAGGTGAGAAACATTCCCAAGGTGAAATACGAAGGACCAAGAATCTTGTAAGGTAAAGGTTTGGGCCAACAGATCCTTGTGAATCGGAGTACCCCACCTGACCTCCGTTCAACACCCAGGCGAAGATTCTGTTGCCGGTACCGTCATCCCTTAATTGCCAGTATGCAGTTGAAGTAGCTCCCTGAGGCTTCAGAGGGTGACGTCATTTCAGTACAAGTACCTCCAAGACTGGGCTTAACTTTATTAAACCCGGTCTGGACTAGGAGTGGTGATCTGAAAGTCTTTAAGACAGCGCTAACTCCCCGCCCCCCTTCCCTCCCTTCGTTGCCTGCGGTCAGAGGGGAATTCATTTCTACTTTGCCATCAATTCAAAGGGATTTAACTCCGTGGTCTGTTAAGCGAAGTTGTGCGAAGATGGAAAAACTAGTTTCAGAGGGTGCTCAACGCCTTTTTCCAACCGCCTCCGTTTTTATAGTATTGGGAGAGAAACCGAACTGTGTTATTTGCCAAGCAGTGCCATGTTTGTCATAATTTTTAACGAAAAGGGGGGGGCAGTGTCTTTACTTATCCTTTGTGGGACATTCTGAAAACTCAAAGCAGTGTGAGAAATTATTTGGGACCTGCTTTTTTTGCTTGAGAAAAGCTGGAGGAGTGTGGGACCCAGAATCTGGAACATCTTAAAACAAAGATTCTCCGCGGGGCCTCAATTTCCCTTTGCTGTAAACTGCTGTAGGCTGAATATTCTCAGTTGGTACTGGAAAATCTTGCCATCAAGTTTTGCCTCAGTTGCTGGTTGTAAGCTATTGCATTTCCTTTAGCAGTTAAACAAAACCGATTTACTTATAAGGCAAGATTATATTGGGGTCAAGAGAGCATGCACAACCAGGTACAGAAAAATTAGCCAGAAAACAAAGTGGTTGCAACTGCTAAAGTTCATTTAAAAAGTTACAATCAAGAGTCACTTAATTTTGGTCAAACTTAAGAGCATAGAGTTTAAAATGAAATTAAATATTGCTTTTACCCGAGGAATCATGACCATTGGCTCATTTGCCTTTCCTGGTGATTGGTATACAGAATGCAGGTAGAACCGAGAACAGACCTTTTTTTTTTTTTCCTCAGCACTTTCTTTAAACAAAACAAAAACAAAACTGACCAGGATGCCTTATGTTCAACTACTGAAATTATAGGTTTTAAAACTTTTCTGAAACTCTTTTGTTCAGAAATCATTTCTGCCTGAATTGCTTTCAGATTCTGATTACATTCCCTCTCATGTTTATCTCAGATTTTTTTTGAAAGTTAAAAAAAAGAAATCCCCTTAGCCAAATGAGAGAATAAAAACAAGGAATTCTTGTCATTCCCATTTTCTCTGAGGTACTACAGTTCTTCCCGTCTCACTTAAAAAAAAACCTGATCTATGTTAAAACCTATCAATAAAAGTGCCTAAGAAATTATTATGGTATGCAGCAGAGAAGGAAAAGGGAGAGCCAGATCCTAATGACTTTGAGGCTCTCTGTTCTATTTCAGAGCTGTACTAATGGAAATTACAAAAAAAGTTTGTATTACCAGTCACACATACCTAGTTCATCCATACATAAAACCAACAAATGCTTTTTAAATAAAATGTGCTAATTTCCTCTCTGACCTAAATAAAACATGTTTGGGGAAGGAGAGGCTGAAAGTGGGCTTCTCATCCATAAACAGTAGTATAAAATTAAACTGGACCCAGTATTGTGCTAGAACCATTTTAATATAATTATACATATCTGCCAAATCCAGGAAGAAAAGGTTTATGCATATATAACTTTTCCAGTTAACATCTGCAAGCATAAACGACAATGATCTCAGTTTATAAATTCATCAGGGTCAGAGCAATTGACCAATGTCTGTTTACTGCTAGGCTTACCAACAGTAAATTACAGATGAATTAGTGTCCTTTTCTCTTCTCACTCTCCTTGTCCAGAGACATTTTTGTTGTAAAGTTTCAGTGCAGCTCACCTCCAGCCAAAGATAATCTTTTAAGATAAGTACTCAGTTGCTCTGAATTTGCTTATAATTATAACCTATTTAATCACAGAAGAACCCCTGCAGAGGTGGAGTTCAAGGTTGCATACAATAACAGGAGATCACAGTTTTGAAGTCTAGCACAGATTAAAAACCACAGATGTACCATTTATATAAGACACACACTGATTGTCTCTTAAACTACATATTGACTCCTTATGAACATTATTTTTTAAATAAAGTAGTGCATCTAGGACAATCAGTCGCACAATTCACACAGCCCTGAAAAGTTTTTCAGTGCCAACTACCAGTTGGTCATGAAACGTGAGTGAGCTTGAGACACTGTCCATTCCTAAGATTCAACCACGGATTGGCTAAAACATTGGAACACCTCTGCTTAAGAAGGCTATGTCCTGCCCTCCTTTCCCTCACAATTTTAGTTTTATTTTTGGTGGTGTTTGGTTGCACATGGCTAGAATGCTTTTGATTACTTTGCAAATCAGGAAAACCAATGATCTAAAACTACTGACAGGATCTTAAGTAGACTGGTTTGTCCATTTCAGATTGCTGGTTGATAGGCCCCTCTAAGGCCCTTCAGTTTTCCTTCTATGCCTCCGGAACATTGATCAGAAGATGAGTCTGAACTTCATCCCATCTAACTCTTTTAACCAATGCCTGGCTAAAACTGGAATGTCCAGCCCAGTATATTTAAAAATCACCCACAAAGAGGTTCTACGGATCTTCACAAAACCTGGAATTTCCATGAGGATGTCTGATCTTTATAATCCAAGCAGTCAGCATTGAAGTTAAGCTTCCAGGAGGCAGTTTGGTCCTTATAATCCAAGCAATCAGTGGTTGAGTTAAAACCCAAGCTTGAAGCTCCATATCCCTGGGTGGAAAGAGAAGCTGGGGACTGATTGAGGTGGCTGGTGACTGCATTGGTACCCATGGGGCTGAGTGTGGCCCCTGGTCCAGGAAGCTGGTGATGCATTGGGGTCAAGTAAGATCCACAGTCCATGCCCCCAAAGTAGGAAGTTGAGCCAGCATATCCTTGACTATAACCTGAAGCCTGAGTATAGGTCATGGGATAAGACCTCTGCATGCAGGAAGAGGAGGTGGACAAGGGATCTGACAGTGGGGAGATGGAAGCTGGGCTCCAGATAGACACAGGAGCACTGCTGCTGGAAATGGCCGGGACTGAGGTGCTAGAGGGGGGAGTGAACTGGCCACTTGTTCCACTCTCTGAACTCACTTCGCGAGCTGGAGAGGTCTTCTTTTTGGCAGGTCTCACTTTGTTTTGACCTCCGTTCTGTTGCTGCTGCTGCTGTTGGCGGCACTTAGCTCTTCGATTCTTAAACCATACCTTGAAAGGGAAAGAAATTTCTTTAACGTGGTTTCAGTAAGGACAAGAGTGGCTCCCAGGTTGTAGATGAGCTAAACAATCTGTCCTGCCACTGAAAACCTATCATATGATACTTTGATATATACCTCTGGAATTGTAAGAAAGTGGGGAGGCTCTGTCTAAAAGCACTTGACTCCTGGTCCAGAATAATAAATCCTATGGCTAAAAATTTTCCCTTTTAATTTTCCGATCTCATATTTCACTTCAAATACACACCTACACAAAGATCCAGTGATGAAATAGAAAACTTACAGTGGAATACAATGTATCTATGTCTGTTGGAGGGAAACACAAGAGAGGTAAGGAGAAACAGTTCTGTTGTTGCTAGCCAACAAGAACAGCCTGAATTCAAAGTTTACAGGCCTTCTTCTGGGGAATAACTACTAATCACTCTATTTCTTCTCTCTCCTTGACAGACTCACAGTGGAAAGCTCCAAGGAGAAGTGATCCTGTTGAAGGAGGCCTGAAAGCCACGGTTTGTTGAAATCTTTATGGTAAGTGGAATGACTTGTATGTAGTCTGCTTTGAGCTTGAGGACAGACTTCTCTGCTCATCTCAAGTCTGACACTGGAGTGTTTGCTTTCAGGGCAGTGCCACTTAGCACAGATTCAGTTTCCTGTACTATGTTCACTGACTTGTCAATTTACGCCTCTGCCTGCAACTCTGAAGATTCTCATTACCAGCCCCATTCATGTTCTGCAATGAAGGAACAGTGTTTGGTGTGTGAGGGGGCCTAACAAAGAAACGACCACCCTTTCTTGCAAGAAACTATAGACATTTTCTTAACAGGTCCTTAGTAGTCTTCTTGAACAAAGTCAACATATGGGTGTGTTAACTGTGCCACAGTGACTGAGCATATCACCACCAATCATGCAGAGCCATTTTTCTTCTTTCAGTATAGACCTGAGTTCAAGCTTCACAAATGCTAACACTTCTTCCATCTTACTTTGACAAGTCTTTTTCCTGGTTTGCAGTTCACACTGATATGTCTTAGCTAAAGTGGAGTCTCGGTGTGTGTGTGTGTGTGTGTGTGTGTGTGTGTGTGTGTGTTCAGGTGCTAAACATTCTTTCCAGAGAACTCTGTACGGTGCTTGCATTTCAGAAAAGTTGGAGATTACTTTACCTCTCCAGCTTCAAGTCAAGTTAAGGGGGTGGCGGGGAGGGGGGGGTGTCACTGAGGATATTGCATTGGTATTTTGTCTGCTAAAATGGCTCAGAGCTTGCAAATTCTGTTCAATCCCTAATAAGTCAAAGGAAACACTTTTATTGTGTAATTTCTTTGGTAAAAGCACCAGCTGTTTCCACAGCCTGCTCTACTATCCAACTGATATATGACCTTGAGCAAGTCTATTTCTTCACCTGTAGAAATATTGGGACTATCCGGGAGCTAAGCTCTTTCACTCCTAAAAGTAGGTGAAAATGGTGTAGGATTTCCACATGGGGAAAGGAAAGTATTAAAATATTAAGTAACTGTCCTTGAAATCTGCCCAGGCTGAGTACCGAAGAGCTCTAGAATTGTGCTTTATTACTGCAGCTAAATTACCAATCTCACCTCACAACCTAGGCCAGAAGGCTGTTGGTTATGGTATTGGGTGGGAGTTGCGGGGGAGGGACAAAAAGGAGTATGAGGAGTATCAGGCACGTGAAGGGGCCTTAGAAGAGTTTACTGGCCTCCAGTGGAGTGCTCAGTTTCAAGCCTTTCTTTGGTCCTCTCTAAGATCTGGGACTCTCTTGGGTCCTCAACATATACCGTGCTTAGGGGAGGGGTGGCAGGATCAGGAAGGATGGTTCTATCTACATCTGCCCTACCTGCACCCTTGACTCAGGCAAGTTGATTTTCAGCGCCACCTCCTCCCGCATGAAGATGTCTGGGTACCGGGTCTTAGCAAATAGAGCTTCCAACACGTCTAGCTGCGCCCGGGTGAACGTCGTCCTCTCCCGGCGCTGTTTCCGGGGAGTGGCTGCGGGACAAGAAGCCCAGGGCCCTTTAGGGTGGGGGAGCAGTTTCTCAGTCATAGGGGTCTCTGCAGGTGGTCCAACTCCCCTGACCCCCACTCCCAGCACTTCCCTCATCCTCCCAGCCCTGCAACCCAGAGCCTATCAGTGTTTTCCCCACCCCCAGCCCCAACCTCGGGTCCTCCAGCAACACTGGGTCACAAGACACACACTGTCCCTTCCAGGGGAGGCACCCAACTCTGACTCCACCTGAGGTCGGAGATTGCTCCAGCCACAGCTGCCCTTCCATAGCTAACAAATGAAATAAAAGGAAGCCAAAATCCAAAAACTCCTCAAAATCAACCCCTACATCACAACACAAACAACAAATCCATTCCATGAAGTCAGAGGATTCCCAGGGACCTGCAGTTCGGATTAATGGGGGAGGTTATTAAGACTCCAAGGGCCTTTGTTCCTCCATCTTTAAAATGGGGGCATATTTAAAACTTCTACATGGACTTAAAACAACACAGATCTGACTGGAAGGGAAAGCACCCATATCCAGGGTAAATCACACCTCTAGGGATTAGGAGGCAAAGGGCCTGGAGGTCAGAGGGGAAGCCCCAGGCATGGTGGGGAGAATTCAGGAGGAGACTCAGCTTCTCCAAGAGGGCACTTCTTAAGGGTTTTGAGATATGGGTGGAGGGAGTAACTTTCTATCCCCTGCCCACTGCAGCGTGGGTCCCCCAATCACTCCAATTAAGAATAAAGGAGTTTCTTCAACTGTTGCGGGATCCACCTACTCCCTCCAGCCCCTATTCTTCCCTCGGGCCAGTAAATGTCCTGTGGCTCTTTCCTTCTCAGAAGGAAAACCCAGTGGGGACACCGCGCCTGATACTGGAGTGGGGCAGCATGACTGTCAGCCCCTGTGGCCGGGGGTGGGGGTGGGGTGGGTGTTACCTCCCCTTGGGCCGGGCGTGGGCAAAGGCGGGGCAGGAGTGCCACGAGGCTCACTTACCCGGGTAGCCCACCGAAGGGTGCAGCAAGTCCATGCCCGAAGTGGTCAGACTCAGCCCATTGACTGCGTAAGGCGGTTGCTTAAGATAAGACATCATGCTAAGGTTGTTTGGAGGCGCAAAATTGGCCCAAATCGGGGGCACCCCGCCAGAAGGTCTCGCTTCACCAGTAGTGGACAGATTCAGGGTCCTTGGTGTGTGGGTTGGGAGCAGTTGAACTATGGACAAAGCAAGCAAACAGAGGTGCTGGTTTACTGCTTCGCAGGCGGCAGCTCTTCCACGTTCCACCACTAACTTAAAAAGACCCTGGGCTATGCAAAGTAGAGGCTTTTAAAGGACTTGCAACCCACCCCCACCCCTACCCCCAGCTGCTCTGGAACTAGAGGGGATGGAGAGGGACCAGATAAACCTGTCTTCCCTACCCCCACCCTAAACTTAAAAAAAAAAAAAGTACCAGAAGAAAGCAATTACAATCTGCCTTCCCCGAAGAACAAAACCCCACGCCTTCAAATGCACACATTGCATTCCTATCCCTACATTTGCTCATTGGCTGGCACTAGCTAATTGTCTCAAACAAAACTTGATTGGGGCCATTTGCAGAGACAAAGAACTCTTTGGCTAAATAAATAATGCTGATAACAAAGCCCATTGGTGAGAAACAAAGAAACAATTCAAGAAATCTACCTCTCCCCAGACTGTTGCCTTTCCAAGGCAAATTTTAATTACCTTAGCTTTTTACCACTTTTAACTGCTATGAACCTAAAATGTCAGTGCATTTAATATCTAAAATACCAACTTGCTAATCGACAAACTTGAGAAAACGGCTCAACCACTATTACTCCACATTTGAAGTCATTTCCAGGAATCATTTTCACCTAATTAGTAGTCTGGGTAATTAGATTTTGAGGTAAGTAACAGATTTATTAAGGTTTTGGAGGACCTTGATTGTGTGTCTAAAGAACTAAAGCTAAACAAACAAGTATTTAACTTTTAATCGACACCCATCAAACATTTAAACATACTGCCAAAAAAAAAAAAAAAAGTCTTAAAGACTGGCATGAGGTTTGCTAGAAATTCTGAAGTTAGAATCCCACCAATCAGATAATGACAGGCCCCCATATTTGCAAGTAGAAAGGGTGTGCATTTGTAGTGCAAACCGCTTCCATGTTGATTTTGATGTCGTGGAGGCAGCAGATCCTGTGGGAGGCAAATTTTCAGACATTTGGGTACTCAGCAGCAGAGTTTGTTAATTCCGGCTGTTTTTTTTTTGCACATTTTAGTTTTGAAGAAAGTAGATACACAAAAACCTAAAGTTGTAAAACTAAAAGAATTTCTCCCTACCTCCCAAGTTTCCTACAATCCTATAAGAAAAAGGGCTCAGGGAGGCAAAAGAAAGGAAGAAAAAGAAAAGTTATTTACTTTCTTCAGCTGAGTGTCTCTCACTGCCTCAAGCAAAGGGATCCAAAATGGATGTTAATATGGGCTGACAGTTTTCAAGTCTGGCTTTATTTGCTTAAAAAACAGCACTTAACCTGTAAGGTTTTCTACTTTGTAACTTTGACACTATGAGAGATTGCTTCAAAATGGCGGATACAAGATCAGGAGAAGTTCCTCTTACTTTGACAAAGGTTCTACTGAGTTTTCAGGATTGGATTTTTATATTTACATTGCTTTAGAAATCAAGACACAAAATTTCACAAATGGAACTCGGTTACTGCAACTTCTTCCTGATTTAAATTCATAGCACAAAAATCAGGCTTTTCCACCCTCAGATCTAAATCACTGCAAATTTATAAATACACTTCCTGGAGCAATTTGGACTATCTCATCAATAGAACTAATTTAGCTGATGCTATAACAAAGACTTGATATTTTCTGCTCTTTTCAAGACAGTTATTCGAAAGCTGTGAAAATAATATTGCCTTAAAATACGGTTACTTTATTTGTCTAAATAGCCTCTCTGCTGGAGTTCTCTCTTGCTTAATACAATATGTTGGAAAAGTTCTGAACTACTATAGTAAAAACTAAAGTCATAGCAGTACACATGAGAAACACGGAATTGCTCTTACATGTATAGCTCTCACCCAGTTAGGAAAGTCTGAACCAGAAAGTGGCACATTCCAACATAAAAAGCAGTAATGGATAGAAGGCACCAGGCAAAGAGCCTTCTTAGAGCACCTTTGCCCTCACCATCGCAGAAATCACTAAAATTTACAGATAGGCTGTTTTTGCTTTTGCTACTGTATGCATTGCATTTTTAAAAGAAAAAGAAAAGTACCCCCAAACAAAACTACTACCTCTTAGCTGCCGGTCTAGGTATGCACTCTCCAAAGAAGAGGCCATGGGCCCCTATCTAACTTTCAAAGCCCCCAACGAACACCTTTCTTCCTTTCTTTCTAAGCCGAGCCCAGAAGGGGAAACAGAAATACTCTTTCAAAAATACAAGCTTCACTATGCTTACTCCTAAAGTGGCCACTGGAGAACTCCTACCTACGGGAGCTGGTGACGGTCGCTCGGCGAGTCCCGGCAGCTGGTGGGCGCCCGCACCTCCGGGCGGGAGTGCCTCGGTCCGGCGTCCCTGCCCGGCAGCCCCGCAGTCCCGGCGCCCCAGGTCCGGCTCTACTGCCCGCCCCGGCCCGCTCCGCCTTATATCTAACGGTCAATTCGTGCAATCTGTCGCTCTTCCTCCCTTCCCCCGCATCCCCCCCCCCTTGTGTGTGTGTGTGTGTGTGTTTCTTCCAAGGAGCCTATCTACCAGTTGCTGTGTCCTCGCTCAATAATAATTACCTCGTCCAAGAATTAATTATAATAAATGTTTTCTTGATAAACTAACGAGATAATCCGAGGGGCACACGTCCCTTAATTACAGGCCGCCGTGCTCAGCTTTGCTTCTCGTCCGGACTGATTAATTTTCTGCATGATGGAAAAGAAACAAAACTACGCGGACTGGCGATTGGCCTGTGGCTCGGAAGACAGCGAAGAGCAAGAGGAAAGAAAGAGGAGAGATGCGGGCATCGGGGAAACAGCCGGCGCGGGCCTCCCTCTCGGGCGAACTCCAGTGAAAGTTTCTGGCCTCAGGGAATCGAACAGCGCTGCCACCCGCGAGGGAGGGAGGAAGAAACGTGCCAAAAGGGTTGGCCCCGACTATTAATTATGGCGAGGAGCAAGCCCCAGGGTTAGCTCTGTGTGGAGAGGTCTGGGTGTCCACCTTACTTTGGGGGGAGGAGTTTCCTCTCCAACTCCTCTCCTGTGTACTAACTTTTGGTGCCCGGAAAAGGTCCCGAAGCTAGCCGAAGAAATCCTGACCTCGACGCTCTAGGACCGAGCGGAGGATTTCAAGGAGCGACTTCCCCCGTCCCCTCCCCAAGTCATCCACCACTCCAGGGTCAATGCAGCTCGGCGTTGCGTCCCCACAACCCACTTCTGTCCGTAACGGAGGAAAAAGACTACTCGGTGGAGTTCTGACGGGGGACTTGGATTTAAAAAAAAAAAAAAAAAAGTGTTCTGAAATCGGACTGTGATTTCCAGAGCCACTTGAACGCATCAACACGAAGACTTTTTTTGGAGTTGGCGGCGTGTCACGTCGCCCAGGCAGGCAACAGGCGGAGACCTGATGGTCCATCCTGGGTGACCGAGAACGGAGGCTGGGCCTCAGGGCACCCCTCGACCTCAGCTCGGCCCTACAACATCGGGTTGTCCCCAAGCCCTGGAGGGGAGAGCGCGAGCGCGCACGCAGGCCCCGGCGCTGCCCTCGGTCCAGAACGGCGGAGGGGCAGCCTTTCCCAGTGTAAGGATTCTTGTCCTTGTCCCCGCCGCGGCCTCGGGCGGAGCAGGGGACATTCACCAACATTTCTGCCAGCCCCAGGTGTTCGCGAGGGGCTGCCCGGGGCGGACCCGGAACTATCCCGGGCTAAATCACATAGCCAAACGAGTCTCCAGCTCTCGTTCGGCCTGGTGACCAGGGTCTGGGACCACGACAACCGGGGATGGGGGAGTTACAGCACTCCCAGGTTATTTTGGCGGCGGGAGGGGGGGAGGGGATGGTGATCGAAAAGGAGGAAGAGACCTGGTGGCCTTTGGAAGAGGCCGAGAACTAAAGGCTAATCTTGGTGACCTGCTCTTGGCTCTGGGGAAAGGGGACCAGAAAGAGAGCGGCGAGCGAGGGGCGGACGAGTTCCCGGCCGCTCCACGCCTCCTCGGTTATCCGCTCGGGTTTCGTCTCACGTTCATTTGGGGGAGGCAGGGGGCTCGAACTGCGACCGTCCTCACTCGCCCATCCGAGAGTGAGTCGGGCTCTGGGCACGCCGGCCCTAGAAGACGCCTATCTTATCCTCATCATTATTAGCCTTCCATCTAGCTACATGTGCATCTTTTTGTCTCTGACGCTGAAAATGTCCTTGATATCAGTGCAAATGACCCAACCACGTCTGAGGGCCCAAACGCAAAATAGCAGGGAGAAATGGGCGTTGACATAAAACAAAACCCCAAACAAAACCCATCCCAAACACCCCACATTAGCCTCGCTGGGCTTTCACGACGTTTGGCGGAAGCGGCGACCCCAGGAGCGCGCTGCCTCTCCTCCTCCCACTCCCGCCCTCACCTCCAGATCAGACATTTTTCGCAATAATCGTTACTACACCTAAAAAGTTTACGAGGGAGGAAAATACAGCATGCTTTAGAAGAACTCCACGTTCGCAGAGTGTGTAGCAGGCGGTGTATTGGAGGTTCCGGGGCGATGGCAGTCAGAGGGGCACACGGGCGTAGACAGGCAGGCAAGAGAGACGGACACTTACCTTCCAGCCGCGCGGGAATTTATTTAAAAAGTATCCTTCAAATTTCCAAATAGCTCGTTATCCTAAAAGAAACCAAGAGTATTGAGTTAGAAATCTTGCAGTCTTCACTCCTCCATAAAAAGTGAAAACGAAAAATATTTTTTAAAGAATAGAAAATGAGGAAAGTAGCTCGAGTTCGAAACACGCGTGGGTCCCTCTGTGATACATACAAAGTAGACGTGTTGAGGGCTGCTCTAGCGATTTTTATTTTTAATAACAGTGGAGGCTGAGTTGGAGCTGAGATCGGTGCCGCTCTCAGGGAGATTTGCTGAGAAAGCGCCTCTCTGGCAACTTTTTGACGCAAACTCTCCAACCAATGGCAGGGAGAGAATGATTGACACATCTAAGCCAGAGGGAAAATAATAAAAACACACAACAGGGGGAGGAAAACAGGCCGCTGCTGCACGGGGGGACGAGCAGGCAACAAATCCAGGCCTCCGACATTACCAGAATGTTCTTGAAAGACACTGGGCTCCGTTTAAAATATACATTATGGACCGAAGCTTGTGAACTAATTGTATAATTAAAATGATGGACAGGGAGGCCTCCCTTACCTTCCTTCTCCTTTTCTTCTTTTCCTTCCTTTCCTCCCTCCCCCACCCTTTTTTGTTTTGTTTTTGATTTTAGGGAAGGGGAGAAAGGAAGCCCAACCAATAAGGTGGAAAGATTAAAAACATTTTAGGTAAATGCGGGAGAAGAGGGAGGGTGGAGGTAACTGGGTTTTCGCATTCAACGCCAGCAATAAGCATGTAGATCAAATGCAAAAAAGGTCAGGCTGAAGCCTAAAACCATCACTACGAGGTTTTAACCAGGGTCAGACCACGCTGAGGGCCAGAAAGGGTAAAAGAAGGAGGCCTGGCAGTGAGGTGTGGGCGTGTAGGCAAGAGAAAGACAGATACACAAGTCCAAGAACAAACTATTTTCAAAAGCTCTGTGTCTCTCCCACTCGTTGCGCCCTTGTAAATATTCCCTGGTCCCTGAAACCAGAGACTCGGACTTCTGGTATCCGCGCAGGGGTTTTAGAGTTTGAAGGAGCCCAAGGCAGGCTGCAAAGAACACGAGCCGGGGAGTCTAACCCCAGAGACGGTTTGGGGAGACCACGGGAGCCAGGTTAGGATTCGGGGACAGAAGAGGGGGTCTGGCTGGACACCCGGGGAGGGAGCGAACGCAGGAGGCCTGCGCTGGGAACATTTTCCGCGTTTAAACAAACGCTACTCAATGCCCGCTGGCGGGGCCTGGAGCTAATAGCTCGCTCGGCCGGAGCCTGGGGCTGAGAGCCCGGAGGCGGGAGAGTGGCGGCACCAGGGGACCCGCCCGAGCCAGAGAGCGAACCCCAGCCTAACTTTAATTCCTGGCACAGAGAGCGGGGCCCGACAGCTTTCAAACCAATCTGAGTCCCTAGAAAAGTAGAAGCAGATTGGGCAGAAGGTTGGGGGGGCACAAGAGGACCGTCTGAGGATGTGTGAGTGCAGTGGGTGGGGGGAGCAGAAGCCATTTCTTCCCTCACAACTTCCAGTGCCGGAGAAGAAAAATAAAATCTCTTTCTAAACACCCTCCCCCTTCAACTACCACCACCACCACCACCGCAAGTGGGCCCAAAGAAACAGCTCGCTGCCTTTAATTTGGGGACCTATGTTAATGAAGTTGGTAATTAATTCGTCGCTTTGTTGTCGGTTCTTATACTGTATGTGTAATCAAATGTGGCCGTCCCTAGGATTTACAGTAATTAACGAATTACAGGAGTGCGCACGAGGCAGCAAGCGCTCGGCAGCCCGGCTGGGCTCCGGCTCTGGCTCGGCCTGGGGCTGGGCACTCGGCGGCCGCGGCCAGCCTCGCAGGTGTCTCTAGAGCTTTGGGTCCCCGCGTCCCAACGAGCCCCCGAGCGGCCCAGGGTCTGCCCAGCAATTCCCCAGCCCTGAACGCTTGCTCCAGTCCGAAAAACCCGCTGGCTGTCGCGTTCCCAGGAGTCGAGACTTTGTGGGGTCCCGGGCTGGGGGGTGAGGGTGAGTATAGACCTTTTTTTTTCTCACCCCGCCCCCACTGTACTGAAACACCTGGCGATTGCCCCCCCCCGCCTTTAATTGGGGGAGGGAGGAGAGAGCGACAAATGCCCCCAGGCGGTCTGGCCCATTGGTTGGGAGCACTTGGCCAGAGTCACAGTACTTTCGGTGAGGGAAGGGCAAATCCACCCAGATTCTCTGAGCCGGAGCCTCCTTTCTACCCCGAGAAAAGCCAGTGTTTCTTCCAATTTGATCGCAATGATGTTTAAAGGATCAAAGAACGAGAAAGAAAA